>JASDQU010010023.1:32460-61479 GCA_032191745.1 Picea mariana | reverse complement strand
TCACCTTTATTCAACCTATACTTAAATGCTAACTCAGAAAAAAAGAGATAAGTGTAGCAATGGCTAGGCTATATCTTCCTTAATCAATGGCTAAAACAAGTTTCTCAAGCATGGGGACATATAGCAAGGACCTACTTGTGTGCTTGCTACCTAGGGTTTCAAGATTAAGCAATATAATAGCAATATGATAGAAAATGTAAGAGATTAAACCTACAACCATTCATTTAAGGAGTTTTGCATGAGAAATTCACTTACAAATCATGAAGAATGCTCATCAAACCCTAGTTGTAAACCTTCCAATGAGAGAAACACCATACATGCCAAGAATAATCCTCCAACAAGAGTTGCGCCTCACTTCCAAGAGCAAAAATACCAAGACAAAGACTAAAAGTAGATCTCTCACAAGAGAGTGAGTTGTGTTCTCTAAAATGAGGCAAAACGTCCTCTATTTATACCAATCCATGACCCTTGAATTAAAATTTAGGTCATTAAAACAGCCGACAAGGCTGACTACCAAATTTACATTGTTTTTACATTAACTGCTAAAAAGATGACATAATATGAGCAAAAAGAGGGACGTCAAGCCCTTCTGAGGGAGACGTTGGCCCTTTTTGGGCAAGCACAGCATCCAGAAAACCAAACGTTAGCCCTTCTAGGGATCCTCCAAGTTGCCACACATGCCAAATGACCTCAACACACTACCACACGCTCGAGACAATGCCCAACTCTCTCAAGTGACGTCCTGTCCATCAAAGGAAAATGTTCCATCTGCAGTGGGTGATTCCCCCTAGGCCGGGCTCTGCCAAAGTGTCCTGGGTGGAACGTCCTTCTTTCCTCTCATGCAATGGCTCATCATAATGTTGTCCTGTCTCTGCCATCCCAACAACCATATGATGGGATCTTCAGCCCCATGGAGGTCCAAGCTAATCATATCCCTATGTGTATCGATCCACTGGTACCTGTCCGTCGGGTATGGTCCTGCACATCAAAAAATACACCCTCCATGGGCTCATCAGTCCTCGGGATCATAGCAATGTCAATCATATTTCATCATTAAATTTATCAAATACATGCATAAAATCCCTAGCATATCATCTAAGAGCTCAAAGACATTACATTGATCTACTATACAAGGTTGAACAAACAAACAGAATAACCTATTGGGTCAGTATTCATAGGAAAAGGAAAGTTTCCACAGAAGATCATTCAAGCCATGTACATGAAGTGATATGGTTTAGGGATGTCCAGTCATAGTAAGACCAGGGGTAGGTGTTGTCCATGGATGCCTTTGTAGGAGGTGAGTTGTACCCGTCATGGATGCACTTTTTCCAAGCCCCTTTATTGCCTTTATTTTTTATTTATTGTTTTTCTTTTTTTTTACTTCAAGGTCTGACTAGAGGACACTGCCTTGGCATGGTGACCAGAGCTGACAGTGTTACCCACTGGTATTTTCGCAGAAATGATAAGGTTGGCTTGTGATGAGACCCCCTTTCCCTTGGCCATGCAACCAAAGGTCATTTCCCTGGCGTGGTGACCAAATAATGGCAATGTCATACTACTAGATACCTATGAACATAATGGGTCGGCTCGTGATGAGACCTCCCATCCTCTTGGTTAGGTATTTTTTTTGTTATTTTCTTAGGGTCCCTTTTGTTTCTTATCAAGAGGCCTTTTATTGCCTTCTCGGGGATCCCTAGGTGAAGCATCTCTAGGTTCTATTTCCTATGGATTTTATCTTTTACCAGCTTCTTTTACCCCCTGGGCCTTTATCCCCTTCTTCCCACAGGACAAAGTGTAACCCTCAAAGGTCATGCATTGGCCGGACTAGGGGAATGGGATGGATGTATGGGAGATAAGATGTAAAGTGATAGAATGGTGGGAGCAGACGATGGCTCTGCAAATCCCCCCCTAGTGGCTAACCAAAACCCATAAATACAAGCTTGCTAGGGCACCCCGTTAATCCCCCCAACAATGGTCAAGTGGACTAGTGTAAGATCCAAGCAGTTATCAGAAATGTAAGGAACCTGATGCATATATAAGAAATTTATAACGATCAAACATGACACATACCATGATACCTTGGACCAATTACCTCATGGAGCAAGAGTCTTCTCTGATGCAAGTCCAAGCCGATGGTGATGGAAGCTACTTCTGCTAACAGGACAAGTCTGGCGAAGAAGAAGAAGGATGGGCCCTCCAGGGCCATGCTCAGGTCAATCTTGCTCTCGATACTCCATGTCTAGGACCTGTGGGCCTCGAGACATGATCTCCTAGTTATCCCTAGAAAACAAGGATAACAGGTATAATATTCTTTATATGATGATGGTTAATGTCTATTGAGATCAAATTGGTCTGTCAAACCTTAAGAAGGAAAGAAATTACTTGTAATTCCTTAGAATTTTGTTTCTATGCTTGAAAAACATTAAGAGAATCTTTCCAAGATTAACATAGTTTTGTTGAGTTAAAGGTTTAGGAAGGTTGGTAGTATGAAATATATTTTGAAATTGAGATCTAATCTAGGTATAAGCTAGACACTCTAAGAGAAAGTGCTTTTCATCTTCAACCCTCTTAGTGTCACAAAGGTGACACACTCTTTCGTCCCATGGAATTTTAGGACTTGACCAACGCTCGGTTTCACTATGGAGATCATGAGAATTTGTTCTTATTTTAGCAATGATTATTTTTTTATTTACACTTGTAAAAAAATAGAGATCATTTTGATCTTCTTGATTAAGGTTGATTACCTCCTTATAATACCTTAACTTTATTTTTCCCTCTAACTCTTTATCACACCACATTTTTTCCTTAAATTTTGATTTAATAATATTTGTAATAGTATCCTTATTCTGTAGAATGCTCTCTTCCATGATCCCCCAATGGCTTAGCCAAGACTGGGCATATTTATGCCATCCCCACTTGAGTCGAAAGTGGTTAAGGATGGAGTTTGAGGAAATTATAGGAAGCCTGTTTTCATCCATGCTGTTTAACTTGTTCTTATACATTAGGTACCTAGTCATAGTCGTGCTCTCAATGGAGAAAGGCTTGCCTCTAAGAGGAGGATAGGATAAGGAATATTTCCTTTAATTTTGATATTATAGGTTATAAAATTATTTTGTATTTTCTCTATATTTCTCCATGATTCTCAAGAAATATTACATCCCCAAACTTTGCATCCATATAGAATAACAGGAGTAACAAGAGTCTCAAAGAGGAGTTTTTTCTTATCCCATATCCAAAGATCGGTTGAATTACAATTGTTTTCAAGCCCATAATAATCTTTCCATCCTCCATTTATCCTTTTCTCAATGTTATAATTCCAATTTATCTTGTGGTGAATATTGTTTCCAAGATATTTGTAAGAAGTCACTTCCTCCAAGTTGTTGTCGTCATATACAAAGGTATCATGTGTTTTTATTGGATTTAATGATCATGACTTTTGTTTTGTCAGTATTAACAGTCATACAAATGATAAATGCATCGATGCATATAAATTATTAAAGTACGTTGATATTTTTAGTGTCAAAATTTCTCATGCCTTATTTAAGATTTTTTGTGGATATGCAAATGCAATTTCTCGTTTTTCTTTTTTAATAAAATTTCAATTAGAGATTAAAAATTCAACTAATATTTATAATAACAATATTTTTTATATTTCATTAGTTTGTTTGGATACAATTATTGCATTAATGTAATGTATCACTTAAAAAAATATATCAGTTGATTGGGGAGATGTTCATTTAAAGTAACGTTACATTAAAGTAATAATAAAAAATATAAAAATATAACATTAAAATAATAACAAAAAATAAAATAATAAAAAATTATGTCGACTCCATTATATATATATAGTCTGAGTGTGCTTAATGGTTAAGAACATGTGTTTCCTCTTAAGAGGCCACATGTTCAAATCCATAGGGGGATAGGGTATATACACCTCCGTAGACTTTAGCAGTCAAATCGCTACACGAAGGCCATAATAGATTGTTAGAACATTGTGATCAGTGAAGAACCACTTGAAGATTGTAATCAATGAAGAATATTTAGATTCAAATGGCGAAGTGAATGAGACTAACCATATCTACAATGAACTCCATTTATCTATCACCTTATCAAATTCCCCTTCACGAAATTAAGGACATGCCAGATGGATGCAGATAAATGAAAATGAGAAAACAACACAAGTAACCTTGTGATCTGCATACTTAAACAAGAAATATTGATGGTGAGAGAAAGAACAATCATGTTTTCTTTGTGAACAATGACGACAATACTATGCTCAATGGGGACATCTGCTCCTCTCAATTGAATATATTGAAAATTTTGTATATTAAATATGATATGACTATTGTTTTTACTTCTTATATATTAGATATAACTTTAATATTATCATTTTATATTTATCTTAATGTAATATTTATCAAGTATATTGGATATCATTTCGAGGATTCAAAAAAAGGAAGTTTACATATGAGTGGATCTTCATGATCTAAAATTGATTTTCCTTATGGAAAATATGATTATTGCCATTCACAATAATAAAATTACGTCATTAGCTTCTTTTACTTCTTTTACTTTATTTTATATTTCTATTTACTTTTTTAGTAATATTGTTTTTGTAATTTTTATGAAAAAACAATATTGTTTGATAGAAGAGCACCAAACTCGACATACTAGATTTAGCACCAAATTTAGTATTAGGTTTAGCATCAGATTCCCTATGTAACTTAATAAAATCAA
Source organism: Picea mariana (assembly GCA_032191745.1). NCBI lineage: Eukaryota > Viridiplantae > Streptophyta > Pinopsida > Pinales > Pinaceae > Picea > Picea mariana. The sequence continues at coordinate 56,742 of JASDQU010010023.1, read as the reverse complement.
AGAAAAGTTTTCAAAAAGAAATTTAAGAAAGATGCAAAGCCAAAAAGACCATTTATCTCAATCCTCGTGAGTGTGAGGATATTTTTGGTATTTTAATTCAAATATCTTATTTTCTCTCATAAAAAAGCATCGAACCCTAATCTCCCATTATTTTCTTATTTCCTCTCTTTTTCTCTTCTCGTATTCTCCCTTACCTTTTCTTCCTTGGGGTTTCCTCTCTTAGGGTTTGATCCTCATGGAGGCCAAGGTTTTAGTTTCTTGAAGGAACCTCAATGAAGAAAATAATGCATTCTCCCTTCCCTTCTCCTAGGTTCTTCCTCTATTACTTTGTTTTTCTTCATTGATTTCAATAATGATATAATGTGAAATGATAGCATGTATTGATTTAAGTGATGATACAATGAAAATGATATAAAGTAGTCACATAGTTGCAATGATTTCAATAATGACATATTAACTAATAGTTACATTGATTTCGGTAATTATATAAAGAAATAAAAATATATATATTTATTTTAGTGATAATACAATGAAAAAATGTTTAAAACAATGAAATAGTTGCATTGGTTTTAGTGATGGCCTAATGGAAAACAATAATATATAGTCAATGTATTAATATAATCATATTAATTTGTATAATAAATATATAATTATAATCATATTAATTTATTATTATAGTATTATCTAGAAGGATCAAGTCAATATATGTTCTTTAGTTTTTAATCAGTGGATTGGGAAAATTGTAGGGTCGGCCTTATGATTTAAAGTAGCCACGTAGTTGCAATGATTTCAACAATGTTATAATAAATAGTTGCATTAATTTCAACAATGATATAACAAATAGTTGCATTGATTTCAGTAATGATACAATGCAAAATGATATCGTGTATTGATTTAAGTGGTGATACAATGAAAAATGAAGTAAAGTAGGCACATAGTTGCAATTATTTCAACAATGATATAACTAAGAGTTGCATTAATTTCAGCAATGACATAAAGAAATACGAAATGATATATATATATATATATATATATATATTAGTGATAATACAATGAAACATTATTTAAACAAATCAAGTAGTTGCATTGGTTTCAGTGATGACCTAATGCAAAGCAATAAAGTGCATTGATTTTAGTGATGACATAGTGAAAATTGATGTTAGTGATGTTACAGTGAAAATTCATTTAGATCAATAAAGTAGTTTCTTTAGCGATAACCTAATGAAAAACAATAAGGTACATTAATTGTATTGATGATACAATGAAAAATTATTTAGAGCAATCAAGTAGTTGAAATGATTTCAATAATGAAAAATATTATGGTACACTGATTTTAGTTATAGTATGATGAAAAATGATTCATTGTACTAGAAATATAAAACTAGATTTCTATTACAATCCATAAGTCACAAGGATTGAAGTTAGAGAAAAGTAATATTAATATTCGAAAACAAGAGAGCCAAGGTATGATATTTACTACAATATCTAGAGTTAAATATTTGAATGGTCTACAATTTCAACCTCCCTTCAACACAAATTTACTCATTTGTGGGATAACAAGTTGTTTAACCTTCTTACCTTTAACAAATCTCTTAGCCCAAAAATGATGGATCCATATTAACTCTTTGAGTATACTTATGATTAATATTGTCTATGTTCTCAACAAACTAAGGTAACTAAATAAATTTAATATAATCATGTATTTTTCTTAGACATATACATAATGTTGATGATATACAAATTTTGTGTGACCACCCACGACTGAAACCAACCTAAATACATCTTAATTATCGATCTATCAAGTGCCAAGAGGGATAAAATATCTCGAGGTGCAAACCTTTAACCTTTCCTCAAGTTTGTAACTCAAAAAAGGTTTCTTCCTCGAGAGATTTGTTCCCTCTTGGCACTTGATAGATCCAAAGTTAATATGGTTCTAGGTTAGTTATAATAATGTAAATGATGAATATATTTAATTGGTATCATAATATTTTAAAACAATGTACACTATAATACAATGTCATACAAAATGTGACAACATAAAAGTCTCTTACATGCAAAATGTCAAAAAATAATTGTTAAAATTATTGATAACCTATCGTCATATCAGAAAGGTCCACGTTAAACAAAAATTCGTAATTTTTATAGTCAAGCATTCAGAAAAAAAAAATAAAAAAATAAAGGTCTAACGTTTAATTATATTGTTTGGCATTCATCACTAAATATCATGTGAATGCTTGAGCCACTTCCATTTCTCATTTCTTCATAATTTGCGAGAACCCATAAATTTACAATGGGAGTGAGTGCTTCATGAACAATAAACATTCTTTCAAATTTTTGCATCATGTAATCTTACGACAAATATTTTGTTCACTTCACTCCATACTTTGTTTACTATGAGTTTTATATGTCGTGACAAACATAGATATAATTAAAATTTTATTGTTGTTTCAATATTAGAAAAATAGGGGATGTAAAATATCATAGCTACTTACTAATTTTTCAATTAACCATTGATACTCCAACATATACTCACAACCCATACTTAATCCAATGTTAATAAAATGTTCATATGGATCTTATTTGTACATAAGTACCATTTAGAGAATGTTATAACATTAATTGCCACCACATATGCATTGATGACATGATTGATATTTCCCTTTCCCACTTGCAGACATTAATCCCCTTTTTCCCCTTTGGACTCATAAAAAAACAGATTTTTTGTCATATACACATCTTACTAGTTATGCAAAGCATGTACATACACGTGTTACTCCATTATGGGGCACATACGCCTTAATTTTTCTATATATATATATATATATATATATATATATATATATATATATATATATATATATATATATTGATTGCATATTTTTGGGTGGGGTTCACAGGTTCACCTAGTTCCTGACCCCTATTTCCCATACAAAAATGTTTGAAACCACTCCAACCATTTGGAGAGGGTATAAATGAGTCTAAGGATAGAGGAGAAGAACAATCATACTTGAAATAACATAATGCTAACATTTTATTTCCCTGTCTACAAGACCCTATTCACTTCTTGTTGATAATCTATTCCCTCGTACCTAGAAACCCGTGTTTCTAGCCTTCCTTGCTCTTTATATCTAGTCAAGAAAAATCCTGTCATCCTCTTTGGACTTGCACAAGCATTGGACTCAGAGGTATTATCTATGGTCAGTGGCATGGGTGCAGGGACATGAAGTCTAGTTCTGGAGCAGTCCGTGGGAGATATAGATGGTAACTACATTTGTCTTGTTATTCATTAATAAAGAGACCTCTTTCTCTTCAATTAATTTTGTTTTAATGCATGATTTTTATGTTTAAACATTCAAATTCTTAAAACACTAATTGACCTAATTGATTTACTTTCAATCATTGAGAGTTAGTTATCACATACCTACCACTTTTAGTTGTCAACTTGATTATTTTCAGGTGATCAAAGGGATAGTTTGGAGGGACTGTTGAAGTGGAAAAATTTCAACCATGAGATCATCATCGAACGTGGGGAACTTGGTATGTTTTTTTCTTCCTTACTACTACTAGTTAGTTAATCAAGTAGTTACAAGATCTTTTGAATGCAATTTTGGGATTGAGTTCACTCTTTAAAGGACATTTTTTTGTTGTTCATTTAACCCATAGCCATAGGAGAATTGATCTATAATAGAATTGACGATCATACTACGCATTGTCTCCTTTGTGGGTTAGTTATAGGTGCTTGAATTTGTATCATCGATAATTTTAGGGGTGAAATTTCACTCATGGATGAAATTTTAGGATTTAAATTTTTGAAAGGGCAAATTTTTGTTGAAGTTGTTTTTAAGAAAATTAAATTTTTTATCCCAAATATTAAACTAAACAATACATATGGTAAATCATTTGCCCCATAAAAAAACCTGAAAATTCCATGCAAAGAGGGTTTTCCCTCTAGATTTCATGACAAAATTTCTAATTCGCCTCAATTTTTTAGAATGGATTTTTTGGGTGAGTGAATCACCCTCCATATCCTTGAATCAAGGCTTTAGGGAAAATATTTCGTCTGCATCTCCTCACATCAAGGGTTTATGGCACGAGTCTCTTCCATTAACCTTGATTTTCTGTTGGTGGAAATTATTCTGAGGTATTTTGCTCCATTTTCTTTTAAAGGAGATCCTCGATTTTTTTCATTAAAGATCAATTTTCAGAGGTATTTCTTTGGCTATTTTTTTCCAAAATTTCTTGTTTTGATCCATACCTATGGAAAAATTAGAAAATGTCTGGGAACTTGTCTAAGGGAAATGCAAGGGGATCTTCTACAAAAGGTGCATCCACATTGGGTCGAAATGATTAGGATTCTGGTATGTTCTAATTGGTTTGCAACTTCTTATTGGATTATGTCGAGTATTTTTTACTTTTTTCATTTAGTGCGACTAAGGGTATATTTACATAGGTCATTCAATTAGGGTCCAACAATGAACTATGGAAATCAATAACAAGGAATGTAGACTATAATATCTTAAACACAATAAAAGGATTAGACTAAAATTAGGGTCTGAGAATCCTTCTTGGCCCAATTGTGTGTTTATTTAAAAGGAAGAGGGAAAAAACAACTCGAGGTTTTGGAAAATCTTGGGGCTTTTGAATAGATAGTAGATACAAAAGATGAAACATCATTTGAGAGAAAAATATATTTTGTTATTGGGGTGGCGCTTGTAGTTTCAAGTTTCAGAGGTTGAACCCTAACAACTAATTGCCCATTGTCCTCGGGATTAAGCTTCATCCATCAAATCTAACTTGTTCTACATAACTTATTGTCGCTTACTTTCATTGGAACAATGATTGACGTGAAACTATATGATAGCCATATCGATAACATATAAAATCTAATATGGGATGTGATGCAATATTTTTGTAACGAACCCACTGTTACGACAACAAAAGTGAGTACAAAAGAGGTAATATTTTTTTTTTGAAAACAAATGTTACGACAAGTAACACGCATCACCGCATATTTTAATAACTACACAAATCAAATTCGTCACAGTCAACTAGAAGAAAAACATTATTATTCAATCAACCATATCTCATAAGGAATCTACTCGCCCAACCTATCATGCAAGGTTAGGACCTCCAAGACACATAAGCAATACTCAATTCCAGGATTCATCCGATTGATTTTGACCATTTAAGGTCTCGGGACTGGCAATTGTTCTGAGGAACAAGGAGGTATCTAATTCCCTTCTATTCCATCACAAGTTGAAATTAACTAGATTTACCAATCATTTTAGCCAACAATTATTCATAGTGTAATAGAATAACTATCTTTTGTAATCATTGATTTAGGCAATATCGAAAGCAAAAGGAGTAAGAGAAGAACACATAAAGAATAATAAGATAAAAAATAGTATAAGTACAATCTTGATATCAAATATAGGTCTATTTATAAACATCATTAGTAACATGTCAAGATCATTTTCATTCAAGTCAAGCATCACTTATCAAGTGATTCATCTTCTATAACAAGTACAACTCTTGTGTAACTCACTATGTATCTTGTGTAACTCACTATGTATCATAAAGAAAGAAATTATATTACTTAAGAAATAAAATAAAAACTCAATACTAAACTTCATTTCCAATTAAAATATACCATAAGGAGGTCCCAATCCTCTTTATGGTAGTACATAAGATATCCATTCCACCATAAGGAGGTCCCAATCCTCCTTAAGTAGTACATAAGATATCCATTCCACCTTACACATCCATTGATAGAGGTATAAGGGAATCAATCCTAATGAACAATAAGGAAGGATCCTAAGCTACCTTACAATCCATTCAAAGAACTATAAGAAAATCAACCAAATTAAGAAAGAATTAAGATACCTCACATGCTAACTTACCTACCTATATATAAGGATTTTCCAAGAACGTCAAGTCTTATTTTTCAAGAAATAAGAACTAAATGTTGACTTAATTCCCTTAAAAATTTAAGAAGGACCCAAATTAAGGAGAATAAGTTCAAGAATGAATACAAGGATAAGGGTAGCACACCTTGTCGATTAGAAATACTGTGATTCCGCACACAACGAATTTCGGAATCCATTCCCGTCCTCGAAACAACACTTAGAAATTATGAATCCTTGACTTAAATTCAAGGGGCAGTGAACAGCTCTCATAAAGGAAACTTCCTGCTACAACTATGGTGCAGAGGTTGGGGAATCGACAGGCTGTCATGCCAATATTTGCAAAGGCCCACACCATATCTAAAGAAAAATCAAATATCGACACAGTGCATCGATTCGCAAAACTCGAGTGGGTGATCAAACAGCGACAGTCACAAGGTCGTGCGTACACACCAGGCGACAAGAGAGAGCCCACGGGAAAAATGCATCCAACTCATAATTTGGTTTTTCCGTTTCCCTTCCCTCCCAGGCTTCAACATTCTACAAGGAATTAAGTGTTTGCGATTTAAAAATTGAAACGCATCCATTCATAGGTTTGCGATTTAAAAAATGAAACGCATCCGTAAATAAAACTTAATAACAGTCAATCAGTGAATGTTGTATACCAGCAGACGATCCAAATAAGTTTGCAACTACATCGAAGATAATCTCAGATAGCAGCAATTTCCATGAATCAAATAAACAGTAAAACTTCATTCATAATATTTTGCGTCAAGAATGATTGAATTGAAATGAAACAATACTTCTTATTTATGTACAACATAATCATGTATACGAAGAGAATAACACATATCACTAATCAAGATCGACTTCATTACAAGCATTCGTAATTATATAAATTTAGATTCTATTACAAATAAATGACTAACAATAAAAATACCATAACCAATGATGACGAAGTCGCAAATGTTCTTCAGCAATGGTGCTCCTTCCTTCTTCTGCTCTCTAATCATTGAGACTTCACCGGTACTTCCCAGCCAACGCTAGGGGTACTTTTCTTCCCCCTTAGTCTTCGAGCCGCAAAGGGGCCACACACGCAAAACCAAAAATACTCTAGCTCCAAGCTTGCCTCGCAAGGTAAAGCCATCACTCTATCTCAAGCTTCGTATCCCAACTCTCACAAGTAAAACTAGTCAAAAATAAGTTGGCAGCATAACTTTACTAATAACTAGTGTGATCTCTTTCCCATCTAGACCATTTGCTTTATACGAAATTCCTTACTAACACATCCCCACATGCACAATCAATTTGTTTTTTAATTCAATAAATCATGATTATTCCCCATTATACTTGTCACCCTTTTCCCCAAGTTGCACAAGTAATTACATATTTTATTTTAATTAAACGTCAATTTGCCTCACATTTCTCAAATGTGTTCCTTAAATCGCTCCTAGTTGTCTCTTTATTCCCCAGATTCTCATTTAATGACAGACTCCTTACTAAATATGAATTAGAGTTAAAATATGAGTCTTATTTTAGTTAGACTAGTGGTAGCTAGACTCTAGATATCATTCTATGTGTACATCTATTATCCCATGCTTTATTCCTTTCTTATTTTAAAATTCCATTTTGGTATTTTCTTGCACACATGTGTATTAAATCAAATCTTTAGATTTATTTCATTTTTCTTAATTCTTAATTTGATTTACCTCGTTCATTTTTAATTTAGTTTAGCCTCCTTACAAAAACTTAGACTTAGGCTTAATTTTTTTTTTAATAGGCTTAGACTTTTATTGGGATTTATAATTAATAAATTATTTATATCTGACAAGGTCTAAAGATTTTTAAGGCTTATAATTATTCTTTCAAGGTTTTCTAAGGCACCTAGATTCATTGACTCAAGTTTTATTTACACGATGTGCCCTTCAAGACGCACCTTCGTGCTCCAAGGGTGCCACTCGCCTCCGACTGGTTTTGGTAGTTGTCCAACCCTTGGAGTCAGCGCTACATTCGGGTGACCTTGTGAGAGACTAAGGGCTTTTAAGGAATAAGGACTCTGCCTTATTGTCCACCCCTTAAAATCTTCGTGAGTGACTGTCTCAGTCTTCACTCGCAACATCGTGGACCTATAAAACTAGGTAATCGTTAAGCTACAATTCGAGCCACGACCTTCATATTGGTTATATATATGGTTATAATCCAGTTTTTACATAAATTCAAAGAATTTAACCCTAAAATGTGCAATAGAGGTGACGTCAAGCCCTCCTAAGGTGGCGTTGGGCCTCATAAGTGGGATGTCAGGCTCCATGAAAAAAATGTTAGGCCTTCCAAGGCCTCTGGATGATGCTACACCTGCCACTTAGCACACAACTGCCTCCATCATGTCCATGTGATGATGGGTGACATCTAGGGTCACAAGGGTGACGTCATGGGCCTCCCAAGGCCAACGTTCTGGGGGGAGAGAATGATCCCCCTAGGTTCAGGCTTGCCAAAGTGTCTCTGGTGGAACGTCCTTCTTTTTCTCTAGTGCAAGCCTCTGGTGTGTCTCTCTGCCCTTGGCGAGGGTCACAACATCCATTTGGTGGGATTTTTTTCCCATGGAGGTTTGAGCTAATTATCTCCCCATATGTACCTGTCCATCGAGCATGGTCCTGTAACAACAACAAGTACGACCTCCATGGGCTCATAAGTCACAAGGATCATAGAAAATGTCAATCACATCTAATAATCAAATTACCCAAACTTGTGCATCAAAGCCCCCTTTACCCAAACAAATGCTCAAAGATGTTATGCAGTTTAATAAGCCAGGTTTGGAGATGGTCTCAGGATGTCCTATTGGGCTAATCCTCCTAAAGTTTGGGGTGTTTCCCAGGTGAAGACCAATCTAGGTCATGTAGGTGTATGAAATGGTGTAGGGAATGTTTGAGCAAGGGGTGCAATGCTAACAGGGAAATGTAGGTCTTACCTGTGGGTGCCTCTGCAGAGAGCGAGTTGCACCTTGTCACAGATGCCATTATTTCCTAGCCCATTCAATATATTTTATTCTTTGTCTTATTTCTTTTTCTTTTCAAGAGAATAGCTGGAGGAGACTGTCCTGGCGTGGTGACAACATTACCCACAAACACTTCACGGAAATGAAAAGGTTGGCTCTTGATGAGACCCCCTTTCTCTTGGCTATGCTACCAAGAGACACTACCCTTGTTTGGTGACCAGATGGATGGTAGTGTCATACCGCTACATGCCCATGGACCTAATAGGTTGGCTCATGATGAGACCTCATATACACCAACTAGATCTTGAGTTTAATTTTATTTTATGGATCCTCTTTTCTTCCTGAGAAGCCATTTATTACTTTCTCGAAAATCCCTGGCCGAAGCATCTCAAGGTTTCATTTTGGATTTAAAAATTTTCCAGCTACTTTTACCCTTTGGGCCTTTAGCCCCTTCTTCCCACAAGGCAAGGTACAACTTTACTAGCTTGGCAAACCCAATGCTCGAACCAAGGTAGGGGAAGATGAGAGGGACAATTATGAAAAGTGGTAAGTATGGAAGGAATGGACGATGACCTTTCATAGACCCACCTAGTGGCAACTCGTCCCTAAGGGAACCAACTTACTAGAGCACTTTGTCACCCCCCCAGGTATGAACAAATTAAATAGCATAATTTCCAATCAAATGTCATGAAACAAAAGAGAGTTCAGTGCACATATTCAAATGCTTCGAAAATCAGAGTGACACATACCATGATACTCGGGCTCATTACCTCATGGAGCAAGACCCATTGTTACTTCAGGATCAAACCGATGGGATGGATGTTGTTGTTGCTGATAAATAGGATGAACTGAAGAAAAGATGGGTCCTTCGAGGCTAAGCTCAATTCATATGGCTCTCATTACTCCATGTCTAGGACCTGTGGGCCTCAAGACATAATTTCCTTAGTTATCCCTAGAATAGGGGATAACACGGACCATCTTCTTTTTATTTTTATATGATCAGAAATATTTAGTTTAACCATGATGGATGTGAGGAAATTTTGTCTATCTTTTTTAAATGTATGAAGTGTGTGATTCCTGGTCATTTCTCAGGAACTTTCTTTAAAAACAAAACAAAACATTTTATTTCTTGTTATTTTTATATTTCTTTGATTACCATGACGAACTTCTGCAAACTCCCATATTCTGAAGATTTAGAGTCCCAAGAAAATATTAAAGAGGAGTACCACCTCTATAAAAACGCAGGGGGATGTATCCTCATGAGGTTTTCGTTTCGATCCTAACGAATTCAAGCATCAACAGAGAGCTAGATGGGCAAGCATGAGAAGTGGGAGATGATGGAGGACTAGACCGTTTGTGTGAAGGCTTATGATGCTTGGATGCATGTTGGGGACTTTTTTCTAGGTACGTCCCATAATGGAGTCTCCAGATAAGCCTTCAGAAAATCCTATCAAGGATGGAAGGGGAACGCTCTTCCAGTGGAGTCGTCAGGAAAGCTAAGGGTAAAGCTTTTAGGATGGAAGCTTTCCAAAGTGTCGTTTGTGCATGAAAAATGATTCAAAATCCTCCTCGGAAATGGAGCAAAAATTTTATCACACAAAGTGTAAGTTGGGAAAAGCGCGACCCAATTCACAAGATGGCAATAATTGTGGGAGATTCTACCCATTGTCACCTTATATAAACCATCCCCTCGCTTTAGTGAAGGAGAAATTCAACACAAGGCGGGAATCCTGGGTGACCCTAGGGGGAAATGAGATGGAAAGTGAGGTTATGGAAGTGATACCCCTATAGTTCAAACTACTAAGTGGAAAATGGTTTGGGGACAAGTCTTAGAGATGGTTAATGGTTTCCAAGTTCTTGAGTACCTACAAAAGATTGGTGTACTTGCTCGAGACACAAGAAGAGACAAGTATACAAGCTCAAATATTAAGTGGACAAGAAAGTTAAGCTTGTTATCCCAAACTACAGAAATTAACAAGAGTATATATCAACAAGGAATAAATATAATTACTGCAGATTTGACCACTCAAAGCATCAAAGATTTATTGAGAAATGAAGCATAAAACAAGTAGATTAGTTCCCAAAACATTAGAACAAAATTTAGTTGTATTAGTGGGTTGTTGTATGATGTTTTTAGAGTATTTTTGTAATAGCCAAATGGCTGTAGAAAATATTTTATACAGCAGCAAGTTTCATTCACTAAAACAAGCAAGTAATCAGACAAAAACTTCACCAATTAGCAATAGAAAAATAGTGATGGCTTACTAAAAATTTTCCATGGTTAAAATGCAAGTTAAATTTAAATATATAGAGTGATTTTTTGCAACCCTAATGGATGTAACTTTTATTTAGTTATAGCTCAAAATATGCTAGGCCAATCAAGATGCCCTAGAGGCTTTAACAAGCTTAAAGCATCAAGAAAAGATTCCAACTTGAACAAAATCAATCTCTCTCTAAATTATGTTTACCAATGCAAGTAGTTTATTTCTCCAATGCAATAAATGATTAGTGCCTTGCCAAATGGGTTATGGAGTCTTCTTGTATTAAGTTAGGACTACTAAATCTCAAGGGGTGTAATCCATTTTACTCCATTGAGATAGCAACCCTAACAAGGTAAATTCTAGGAGGGTGTAAACTCTTTTACTCCTAGCAACCTTTGCAAATAGTCTTTTCAACAAACAATAATGATAAAACTTGGTGGAGGGTGTATTCCCTTATACTCCTCCAAGGATCTAGCCAATAACAACCATGGAACAAGAAAGAAACCTAACAAAATGCAAATTTTCCTTACCAATTCCAAAAAATGTCGAGACAAACCCTAGTTACCAAGCATTCTTCATCACCAAAGAAAGGGAAAGAACCTCCAAGAGATAGTGAACCACTTCATTCCACAAGACAAGAGATAAACCATATCACAAGAGAGAGGGAGAAAATGAATTTCCCCAAGAGGGGCACAAATTTCATCGAAGTATCTTCTCCAAATGGGAGAGTTATGATAAAATGAAAAGAAAATGATCCTTATTTATACAAAAGTTTTAAAAAGTGTTTGTCCAATTAAAATTAGGGTAAACAAGGAAGTAAGGAGGCCGGCCTCCTTTACTTTACCCCTTTACAACATAATTTTAAAATTGCACATAAGAAAAATCCTAAAATATGACGTCATCTCCTAAATGAGTGAAGTTTTGGCACTTTGGTCAAATCGATGGGGTTGAAGGAGATAGCGCTAGGCCTCCAAAGGCCATGTTTCCTCAAGCCAAAGGTCTCCTCCTCACTGCAAGGGATTTTCCCATCAAAAGGTGTCAAGTGTCCATCATCACCACCAAAACCCTAGCCCTAGGGTGACGTCAAGCACTCCATGTTACGTTTTGGCCTTCAGAGGTAAAATGTTGGGTTTGTAGGGGATAGGTGAGATATTCCATGGTGTCTCTCAAGCCTCCAAAGGTTGTCTTCATCTTTCAATATGCAAGCCATGGTATCCACCATGTGGGATTCATGCCCCAATGAAGTCCAAGCTAGGCTTACTCTTCCAAAACTGTCCACCAAACAAGGTCCTGCAAAGACAATGATTACACCCTCCAAGGATCTCAAGTCAAGTGTATCATGATAATTAAATCAAATCAATAAAAGAGTCACCTAAGCATGTGCATCAAAAGCCACTTCATCAAATTGAACAAGTGCTCAAAGACCCTATGCAACTTGTCAAATTTAGGTATGGGAGGGTTGAAAAAGTGACCTATTGGGTGGACCATTCCCTAAGTCAAGGAGTGTTTCCCAAGTGGACCCCCCTCTAAGCCATGTGGAGAAGATGAAGTGGATGGGGACAAGACTTTTGGGCGTGGGGTTCATGGCATACAAGGGATCGTAGTGTCTCATTTATGGGTGCCTTTGTAGAGGGTGTGTTGCACTTTCATTTTCAATGCATCCTTTTTCTATGCCCATTTAATTCCATTAATTAATTAAGTTCTAGAACAATTGGGTACTCCTTATGAGGTAACATATATCTTGGGGGGAATTACCACAGTGTCACCTAAAGGGAGAGGTACACACAGTTCCATGGGGGTAAAGGCTAGCTTGTAACGCACTTGTGTAGATCCCTCAACAAGTGGGACATTTATATATGTGTGTTTGCTTTTGCAGGTTTTTGGATTTTTTAGGAGAAACATTTCATTGTTCTGAAGACCTCTTTGGGAGGGAATTTGAAAGGTTATGATTTGGATTTTATCTTTTTCCAACTACATTCCCTCTAGGCCTTCAACCCCTTCTTCCCATGAAATGGGGTACAATCCCTTCTTGGGTCAGTACACCTAAAAATCCCAAAAGACAAGGAGGCGAGGGGTGAAGTGTGGAAATTGGTAAGTATGATCGAGAATGACACGATGACTTGTCAAGGGGACCTCGCAATAGAAAACACATCTCTAAGAGTGACCACTTACTAGGGTGCAATGTCAACCACCAAGGTGAAACAAGGCAAAGAGCATAACTTCCAAGGAGATGTTACATAATCAAAAGCAGCTTTAAATGCAACACACTCAAATGCCTCAAATATTGAAATGGCATTCACCATAATACCTAGCTTGTACCTCATGGAGCAAGACCCAATGTCTTCCAGAAGTAAGCTGAAGTATTAGAAGGGGGGCTCCTCCCATGTCCAATATCCTTACCCTCTCCTCGTATGTCGCGATCCCACCCACCACTATCCCTATTTTAGTAGTTCTTCTTTTGTATTGTCTCTTGGTCCTCTTTCCTTCCCTGCGTGTGCATCAATATGCCCCATCCCTATCCTCTCACCACAATAACGAGGTCTTTCTATCTATAGAGTCTTCTTTATGTAGCTAGTCTTTCACTTCACACTATCCTTTAATTAAGATTGTTTCTTTACCGTAACGAGATAGTCGTAATCCTTATAAACCAGAGATCAATAATTACATTACAAAAAGATATATAGTGGCGGATACCATCGTGATGAATCTAATATTTTTGGTGGTGAGGCGGGCCTCTCTCTGTGCAAGTGGACGTTGTTAGCCATATGTCTCTCGGTACTCCATGTCTGCAACCTTAGGGCCTCGAGACATCATATCCTTAGTTATCCATGGGAAACGGGGATGACAGTAGGTTGTGAGTGAAAAAAAATAGAAATTATAACTCGTTGAAGAGAAAGATATAATTAACAAGTGAAAGAAAACACATTAGAGTATGCATTATTGACCAAGTCTTAGGGAGCTAAGTCTTTTACATAATAGAGACATCATTCTATTTATTTTTGTTACAATTCCCCCCATGGGGGTATGGATCATGGATAAAGAAGAAGAAGAAGAAAATTTGAAGGGGCCATAAGGCTCGGTTGGACTTATGAACTTTGATTTTGAACAAATGATTTGTTCAACCTTTGTGGATCATTTCCAATCCTTCTTGGTGCATCTAGGGAGGTAACAATACCAATAGCTAAGGTTGCTATATATCTCCACTCACACCACCATGAGAAGCAACATTCATCAAAGCAAACTGGTGATCAGCAACACACCTACTATGAGCCTACATGAAACCAGAAGTAAGACAGTACATGGAACAATAAAAGCAATGAGTGGGGATATTGAAATAGCACAACAACAATAGGGAACCAAAGGTCAAACCATCATCAATATCAAATTGACAAGGAAGAAGCTAGACCCCATGTCCAAATATCACTAGTATGGATGGATGTGCGTGTTTGGTACCAATGGAGTACATTGCTTAACAAATCTTATTATATGGCTTACGCTCATGTTTCAAGGACGAAACATGAAGGAGTATGGAATGTAATGTTCCAAGGGATGATGATTAATGTAATGTTAGGTACATATGGAGAATAAATAATGTAATGTAGCCATATACATGGAATAAGGCCCACTAAGTAGTTAGTGTGAACTCATTAATTAATATAATGTGGCCAAATTCACTAAATAAAGTCCACTGAGTACTTGGTGGATAATACATGTAATAATTAGAGGTAGTTGTCATAGGCCCCTTTGAATACTTATGAGAGAGTACATATACACATGCATATCATTGTATTGAGCATGTCAGATATTGTATTGTAGGAAGCATGGTTTGTGAAGTGAATCCTTGCATAAGGAGTAATTGATGGTGTTGCCCTAGCTTAAGGGCATTCTCTATTTTTGTGGTGATTATTTTGATTCAATTTTTACTCGAAAGTTTACTTACTAAGGTTATTTGCAACAAGTAATGTGTATGGATCATCCTGCATAGCATTGAAATAAATTTAAAATGTTTTAAGGTAAATTTTAAATGTATCAAGATCATTTTTGTTTAAATTGTGATGTCATTTAAATCTATATAGACTTATGGGGCCAACAAAAATGGTGCAAAAATTCCATGAACTAGAATATCTTATGTCGCTCCACTACAAATAATGAAGACATGCTAGATCATGTTTGCACATGTGAATCGCCAAGAATTTGGCGAATGTAAATCAATGATAATCAACCTTATTTTTGTTAATATGGAAAATGAAAATGTATGATAATCAAACTTATATTTTTCAATAAGAAAGAGGAGATATGGGAAAATATAATGTGAATGTATGTTATAGATAAATTATATGCACTCAAACACTAGTCATCTTACTTTATTACCATTTTTCAAAGGGTGGTTTATAATAGTTTAACCTTAATGATGATGCCCAACTACCTCATATATGTACTTGAATAATAACTATTAATGTGGTTGGTGTACGTCACTAGTTGTTAATGGGACAAGGAGCCAAAATTAAAGTAAACACAAAAGAGGAGCAAATATCAACATTAATTCACATCAAAATTAATCAAAGAATAACCCATTTAATCCAAAATCGTTGAATTTACTATGGCAAGTAGATGAATCACTATTAATCTAAGCAATTGATCTATGACAACCACAAAATGATATGCCTTAAAAAACAATCACAACCCTTCATTAAGGAATGTTATTGAAGATTGATTAAATTTGGCCACACTAGAGAGTAATTCTACAGATATGCGTCAATCCCTTCAACAACCAATCTTTTGCTTGCATTATCTGGTAGTGTTTCTTCTTTGCCAATGAAATACACTTTGGTTGGATAGAGGGACTATGAAACTCTATTTCATATAGAATGAGAACCACCAAGTACGACAATTATATAAACATACAAACCTATAACAAGTGGGGTATGCATGTTGAGATTTGAACGTGGGTTGTTGCAGTGGTAATCACTCTAACTTAACACTAGACCACACTTTGAGAGACAATGTGATAGTTATAGACATTGTTATCATATATTTTTAACCCAACCTAATTATATGGAACGAAGAAAGTTGAAACTAATATTTCTACTACCATTCGCCACATGCTTTTCTTATAAAATATCAAGATGGGGAGAGTCGATTAATTAGTAAGCATCAAGGAACTGTTTGTTCATTATATAGTGGGGAAGAAGTGGATTTTTTATGGTTCTATCACCATCCGACTATTTTCAAATCTTTCTATTTAATGATTCAAAATGTTATGATATGGAAATAAATCAAATAGAGAGGATTTTATGAGAAAAATCATTGAATTTTCAGATTTCTTGGGTCATTTACATAGTATCACCAACCATTTATCATCCTCCCATTTTCTAATTTATAAAAAGTTAGTCGAAGAAACATTCAATTTTCCACAATTCTTTCCATACTTTCCAAGTACCTAAATACTATTTCATGAACAAAAATACGAGAATTTCTCATGTCAATCCATACAATTACAATATTACTCTAAAAAAAATATCAAGATTCTATTAAATTATAATACTACACTACATATTTAAATATAACCAAAAGAAGATAGATAGTTAATCTAATTAATTTATTTTTAAAATGAATTTTAAAAATATTTAAAAAACAAATTTAAAAAACAAAGAAACATCTTACAAGTGGTGAAATAAACAACCAAATAAGTGGTGAGAGAGATAACTTAATAAAATTATTTAGCAAGGGTGAAGCATGTGATCTAAACATAAATCAAATGACCTTTCTATAAAGACAATATTCAACTATCATATGGTGCCAAGAATATTGAGAATTGGACTTCAAACAAATAGCCTTGTATCAATGTATATTATTCATCAATCAATCTTTAAGATCCTTGGTCCAAGACTAGTCACCCATGCAAAGTGATAGATGGCACCAACCTCTAAGACTTTATATGTAATAAATATGTGTTCTTGTAATTATTTAAGGCAAAATACTAGAATAAAATTTGAGATGTTAAGAGAGAGTGTACACAAGATCATCTTATAACATATTATGATAAGTGTTGATGAATGCAGCTATGGGAGACATCCTCCAGCTTACAAACCTGTGAGATGTGGAACATAGCAGCTATGTGAGTCTTTCCCTCAACTTACAAACTTGAGAGAAAGCCCCTAATAAGGATATGTGGTTCCTGCCTGAGACAGAGTTAGGAACGTAGAGATGACCTCCTCCATTCAGAGAGTGAGAAGAACTCCAGATGATTATCCAGTGGAAAAGCGATTTGTTGAGTTAGGACGTGTCTGTGGTTGAGCGCAAGGTGAACGTGTGAAATCTCAAAAGTGTTGGGCACATCGGCATGTGAACAAAAATAAAGATGATGTGATAACCTCCTCTGAGCAGCAAAGTTGACGAGAAGACTCAGGATGATTCTCATGTCGGTGGTGGTGGGAAAGAAGATCTATAGAGTGGACATGCATGTGGATGAGCACAAGTGAACGTGTGAAGACCTAGTTCTTCTGTGTAATGCAGTGAATCAGAGCTATGACATCCCTATGGATGTGACCCTAGTGGATGAGCAGTAGTGGGTGTATAAGATCCTTTGATATATATTGTTCAAGAGTCAGACCTCCCTGTAACCCTAATTGTTATGTAAAGGGTACAACTCGACCCTACCTTATTGTGTCTAATAATAAATGTAAAAGATAATTAATATTAATATTAATTATTATAATAATAATAAATAATATGTCTAAGTGAGGTCGGCTCTGTTGTGCCAATAGACACCTCAGTGGATAGGACAAGTATAATATAAGTAAAGTGAAATCTTCCATTGTAGAAACATATCCTTCTTGTGAGTTTGGAAATTTCAGCAAGTACACTTCTTTGGCAAAAGGTGTGCACCTCTCTTGGGCGCTAGATTTCTAGGGTTTGAGCACCCTCTTGTGTGCTAGGTATTTTTTGGTGGTAAAGGTCTTTCTCTTGAATATTATAGCAAAGGATTTGGCTGGGTTTTCTTCCCTTGTTGAGAAGGGTTTCCCAGGATACATTTTGTGTTCTTATGCATGGTGCTTCTTCTTGTGATCTTGGTTGCTACAACATTTATGGTTATGGTTAAATGATAAAATGGAATGAACTTCATTCTTAACCTAATGCTTATGAAAAATCAACATGGTATCAGAGCATAGGTCTTGAAAGAACCCATTGCACAAGCATTTACCAAGTCTCATCCTTTACCAGTGATCCTGCCTCTTCTGCAGAATCGTACGACCCTCTTAGGGTTTTCAGAAAATCCATACGACCCTCTTCTTTTGGGTGTTTCAGCCCCTTAAAACTTGGACGTTGAGGATACTTTCAGCATAGAAGAGTACGAACTCTTCCAGCACATCTCCAGAAGCTCTCAAAACGAAATTCTGAGAAATTTTGATTTTTGTCCCTAGGGTTTCTAGGGTGCCAAAATTTTCTGCACAATAGTAATTTTGGTTTTCTGAAGAAACGTTTTCCTGAATCAACAAGCATTTCTGTAATATTATCAAATCAATTGTTGGCAGTCATAAGTCCAATATAATCCATTTTGCGAGGATTCAAGAAACAAATCAAATGAAGAACATAACATTAGTGGAAGATAGGCTTTATGGAGCAAGCAACTTTAGCCCCTGGAAATCAAATATTCTAGTCACCCTTGAAGAAGAAGACCTCTTGGTTGCAACAACTAAAACTCTACCAGACACAGCCACTGATAAGAAAAGATAAGAAAATAAGATGATGTCAAAGCAAGGAAAATAATCATCTACTCAGTAAGAGATCACCTCTTGCCCCATATTGCCAATCTGAAGACAGCCTATGATATGTATAAAACCTTTAAAGGAATGTTTGAAAGTGACAACACTCTCAAAGCTCTTACCTTGAAGAGCCAACTTCAAAGTACCAAGACAACGAAAGATGACAGAGTTGCACTCTTCTTCATGAAGTTATCAGAGATTAAAGAACAACTAGAGACCATTGGAGAAATCATGTCTAATAGAGAACTTGTCTTAACCACTCTCCATAATCTTCCAAAATCATGGGAGCCTTTCATTCAAAGCATCAATGGAAGAGAAGCTCTACCAACTTTTGGGCGCCTATGGACAGATTGCACTCAAGAAGAACTTAGACTTAGAAATAGAGGAGTGGAAGATTCCCCAGAAGAAAATCATGTTCTTGCACTTCATACAAGGAAGGGAGGAAAATTCAAAAGAAACTTCAGTCAAACATTCAAAGAAGAAAAGTCTTCATCCAATCCAGGATATCAAAGAAGAGATGTTTCAAAAGTTCATTGTTTCAGATGTGACAAGTATGGACACATTGCTAGAAATTGTCCAACTAGAAAGAAGGGAAAAGAATATGCTACCACCGCTAGCATTGATCCAGATCCACCTCAAGAAAATGAAGAGAAGAGAGAGAAGTACTTCCTCTAAAAGACATGACTACAACTAGGTAAATCTTTTGATCTATAATTTTATAGTCAATTATATTTTTTCAATAAATGAAGGACACTGCTCCTAGTATAAGAGATCTCAAAAGACTTGGACCATTATCCCTGGTACGAGAGTGCAAACCATATTTAAGTTGTTTATTATATAAGAACAAGCATAAATGTTGTTCTTAAAGAAGAGATACTCCTTCAAAGATTCATAGAATCACAAATAAAGATTGACAGTGAAACAAATAACTTCTCCCCCTTCTGCAGTTCAAAGGGAAACATACCTTACTCAAGTTGATCCAGTTGTTTCAACCGATACATATTCACAGATATTGCAGTAAGGCCTAAAAGGCCTTTCTAGACCCACTCTGCAAGAGGCATAGAAACATACAAGCTTCTCAAGGCACATTCCAAGAAGCAAAAGAGTTTTTCAAATTGTCCTTCAATCATGAGCCACTTCATTGATTCTAAGACTTCTTTTCTTAAACAAGCAACGAGAGAACCGGTATGGAAAAATTCCATAACAGAAGAATACCAGTATATCTTAGAGAATGATGCATAAAGATATTATTCAGGATCAGAAAGGAAAATATGTGATAACTTCTAATTAGATCTATATGATCAAACATGCAGCGAATGAAAGTGTCAAGAAATACAAGACAAGATCTATAGCCAGAGGTTTCTCACAAATAGAGGGAGTTGTCTATGATAAGATACTTGATTCAATGGACTTGATACACTTCCTTATGTACTATCATCCATGAGTTGGAAGCTATATCAGATAGATAGATTCTTGTTGAGTTTGGATTCCAAACAAGAGTGTTACTGATCCAAACCTATCTCATTACAGTAAGGTAACAAGAGCCTGATTTGATGACTTATTCAGAAAGTCGTGTTGGGTAGAAGTAACCCTTGACTTATAAAACTCAAGATGAAAATTCTAAATATGATGCACAAACTTCTTGAGACAAGGAGTATGACAAAATGAAAATCCACCGTGATGGATCGAAAGGAGAAGATTGACAACAATCCAGACGAAACTAATCCACAGTTGTTTGGATCACTGATGCATCTGGTTAACACCAGAATTAACCCATGCCATACAATGAATGGGCCTAGTCACTTCATGAGTCAAACTAAGACAGACTCACTAGACGATAGCAAATCATATATTTACGAGGCACATTTGGATATGGCCTGAGATATTCCTCCAGTATGACTTAAGCTTGCCGGACATGACGATTCAAATTGAGCAAAAAGTACAGTGGACCGAAAGAACATATTTGATTGATGTTCTACTATGAATATTGCCATGGTTTCGTAAAAGGCAACAAGAAACAAAACTCCGTGGCCTTGAGTACCACAAAGACAGAGCATATAGCAGTGACTGAGCGAAGCAAAGAGGCTTCACAAAACTTCTACTAGATTTACTTAACCACGAGATGGATCCTAATCAAGAGCCATGTATAAGGCTTCTTAAGAAACCCAGTGTTTCCTAATGGATTGGAACACAACGAGATGAAATATTCTTATGTCAGAGATATGATGCAGAGGAAAATTGTATACTTGCAGTACCTTTCTATACCTGAGCAGACTGCAAACATTTACACCAAACAGACTTGGTGAAGAACGCCTTCCGAGTTAAGAGGGAGTATTGATAACTCTGGCCAAAAAAAAAAATCAGAGTACATCTGTATGAGACTTGGCTTGATGAAGAATGTCTCCCTAGCTGATAGGGAGTGTTGATGAATGCAGCTATGGGAGACATCCTCCAGCTTACAAACCTGTGAGACGTGGAACATAGCAGCTATGTGATTCTTTCCCTCAGCTTACAAACCTGAGAGAAATCCCCTACGAAGGGTACGTGTTTCCTACCTGAGACAGAGTTAGGAACGTAGAGATGACCTCCTCCATTAAGAGAGTGATAAGAACTCCAGATGATTATCCGGTGGAAAAGCGATTTGTTGAGTTAGGACGTGCCTGTGGCTGAGCGCAAGGTGAACGTGTGAAATCCCAAAAGTGTTGGGCACATCGTCATGTGAACAGAAATGAAGATGATGTGATAGCCTCCTCTAAGCAACAGAGTTGACGAGAAGACTCTAGATGATTCTCTTGTCAGTGGCAGTGGGAAAGCAGATATGTAGAGTGGACGTGCATGTGGACGAGCACATGTGAACGCGTGAAGACCTGGTTCTTCTGTGTAATGTAGTGAGTCAGAGCTATGACATCCCTATGGATGTGCCCCTAGTGGATGAACACTAGCGGGTGTATCAGATCCGTTGTTGTATATTGTTCAAGAGTCAGGCCTACCTGTAACCGTAATTGTTTTGTAAAGGGTACAGGTCGGCCCTACCTTATTGTGTCTAATAATAAATGTAAAAGATAATTAATATTAATATTAATATTAATTATTATAATAATAATAAATAATATGTCTAAGTGAGGTTGACCCTGTTGTGCCAATAGACACTTCAATTGATAGGACAAGTCTAATATAAGTAAAGGGAAATCTTCCATTGTAGAAACATATCCTTCTTGTGAGTTTGGAAATTTCAGCAAGTACACTTCTTTAGAAAAAGGTGTGCACCTCTCTTGGGCACTAGAGTTCTAGGGTTTGAGCACCCTCTTGTGTACTAGGTCTTTCTTGGTGGTAAAGGTCTTTCTCTTGAAGATTATAGCAAAGGATTTGGCTGGGTTTTCTTCCCTTGTTGAGAAGGGTTTCCCAGGATACATTTTGTGTTCTTGTGCATGGTGCTTCTTCTTGTGATCTTGGTTGTTGCAACATTTATGGTTATGGTTAAATGATGAAATGTAATGAACTTCATGCTTAACCTAATGCTTATGAAAAATCAACAATAAGTTCTAATATATTAAATTCAATATTGAGGAGAAATACACATCAAACAACAAATGTGTTTTTCCATTAAGAATATTAGACTAAGCAGATACATATGACTTGCAACTCTTCAGCCTCATGTTGTACCCAACCTCTTTCAAAAGGATATTATATTATAGACTAAGCAAATACATATGACTTGCAACTCTTCAGCCTTGTGTTGTGTCCATCCTCTTTCATAAGGATATTGTTGATGCTTCTTTGAAAGTTATAATTCATTTACCACTTATCTTTGTTTGATGCAGTAACAATACATTTGGATTCATAGATGAGATTCAGATTATGATATTCTAAAAATAGTCAACTAGCCTTTGTCTACTACCCCCAACAAGCTCAAAACAAATGTAAATTAAATGTGCAAATGGAATGTGTGGCATGTGTCCCATGATTCCAACATGATCATGTGCCATATCACTAATTTGAAAGTTGTGTTAAGTTTTGACAATTTTAACTTTTCAATATCTCATGTTTGGTTTTGCTAGCTTTTTATTGTTTAGAGAAATATCTTCATTATGTTTACAAAAATATTTTAATCCTTGTGGAATGTTTACATCGTTTCAATTTGATGATATCCCCATGCTGAGAACCATTTACGTGAATTGCATTATTCACTACCCTCTCATTACACATTCTCCATGTGGTACTTGGCCCTGTTATCCCCTAGCCTAGGGATAACTAAGGAGATTATGTCTCGAGGCCCACGTGTCCCAGACATGGAGTACCGAGAGCCATATTGAATTGAGCATGGACCTGTAGGGCGCATCTTTCTTCTTCATTGCCTCCACCTTGTCAGCAGCAACAACATCCATCCCATCGACCTGGTCCTTCAGCAATAGTGGGTTTTGCTCCATGAGGTAACCAGTCCGGGTATCACGGTATGTGTCACTCTGATTCTCAAAACATTTGAATATGTGCATTTAATTATTTTTACTTCTAACATATGATTGGACCTTATGACTTTCCACTTGTCCACACATGGGGGGAATGATAGGATGCCCCAGTAAGTTGGTTCCCATAGGGTTTGAGTTGCCAGTGGTTGGGTTCATGAAAGGTCATCGTCCGTTCCCACCATAATTACCACTCTTCATCTTTTTCCCTCTCATCCATCCCATACATTGGTTCGGGCATTGGGTTTTCCAAGCTATCAAAGGGTTGTACCTTACCTTGTGGGAAGAAGGGGCTAAAGGCCCAGAGGGTGATAATAGTTGGCAAAAGATAAAAACCAAAAAAGCAAAACCTTTAGATGCATCGCCCAGGGATCCCCGAGAAAGCAATAAAAGGCTTCTCAGTAAGAAACAGAGGGACCCATAAAATAATAAAATCAAGACCTAGTTGGAGGATAGGGATCTCATCACGAGCTAGCCTATTAGGTCCATGGGAATGTAGCTGTATGACACTACCATTCAGCTGGTCACCACGCCAGGGTAGTGGCTCTTGGTGGCATAGCCAAGAGAAAGAGGGTCTCATCACGAGCCAACCTTCTCATCTCTGTGAAATGCTTGTGGGTAACATTTTCACCACTAGTCACCACACCAACACAATGTCCCCTAACTAATATCTTGAAAGAAAAAGCAATAATATAAAAAGATAAAAGGCATGAATAGGCTTGGAAACATTTGCATCCATGACAAGGTGAAACTCACCCTCTTCAGAGGCACCCACAGGTAATCCATACATTCCCTTGTCATCACTGCATCCATTGCTTGGACATCCCTTACCACCTCACCCACTTACTGTTGTAGGAAAATCTGCCTGCGGACAAGTAGATCGACCTCTAAGGCTTG
>JASDQU010010023.1:11935-32263 GCA_032191745.1 Picea mariana | reverse complement strand
TTCCTCACCGGGCTTAACAGTTCACCCAGAATAGGGGGCGCTCTTCGAAAAGGGCCACAGAGCGTTATAACGCTCCCAGAAAGGTTCCTGGAAGCGCCGGCGCTTCACATTTGGATAGCGCTTCTGCAAAGGGGTGGAAAAGCGTTATAACGCCTCTCAGCCATGGTGCAAGGGCACCGGCGCTCCTCAGGTAGTGTTAGAGGAGCATTCCCCTTCCAAAACCTCAATTATGAAGCTTTCAACAGTGTCAAGAGATGTTTGACTTCAGCAGACCAACTTTCTTCCTTCAAACTGAGTAAATGAGATGTTTCAAGTGTCTCTGTGATGTCGTCATTAAGGTGACATGATCCGACAGTATTTACGACACTCTTATAACCAACTTATGACCTTTGCGACAAGTTGTATAGGAGTTGCGACACTTGCGACAAGCGAGAGGTATGTGCGACACTTATCCAGTTGAGTGATTTGGATGTGTAACACTTACATGGCCTGGATTTTTCTTCACCCGGAAACATCCCACATCTAATAAGAACTATCCCAATAGGACATCCTAACGTCCCCTCCAAACTTGGCTTGTAGAATAGCATAACGTCTTTGAGCACTTGTCTGGGAAAAGGGGGTTTTATGGACATGTTTAAATAACTTGATTATTAGATGTGATTGACATTGCTATGATCTCTGTAACTTATGAGCCCATGGAGGGTGTACTTGTTGTTGTTGTAGGGCCACACCCCACAGACAAGTACACATGGGGAGATGATTAGTTCGAACCTCCATAGGGCTAAAATCCCACCAGATGGATGATGAGACCCCAGCCGGGGGAAGAGACAAATTAGAGGTTTGCACCATAGAGAGAGGAGGACGTTCCACCAGAGACAGCCTGGCAGGCCTAGACCTATGGGGGTCTTTCCCTTCTCACTATGATGTAGGCCTTGAAAGGCCCATGACGTCACCCATGTGACCCATGACATCACCCAACATTTTGGACACTTTGAAGGCAGTTGTGTGCCAAGTGGCACGTGTGGTTTGATCCAGAGTCCGTAGGAGGCCTAATGTTTTTCTCCTGGAAGCCAACGTTGCCCTAAAAAGGCCTAACATCACCCTAAAAGGGAATGACGTCACCTTTTCTACATTATTTAGGGTTTTATTATGTCATTTAATGTAAAAACTGGATATTACATGTAAAGTGGCCATGTTGACCTTTTTTACCTAATTCTGGTCATTAAAACTGTATAAATAAGGGCTTTTGCCCTTGTATTTTTCATAATCTTTCACTCACACTTGGTGAGGTATGAAATTTGTGCCCTATTTGGGGTTACATGACTGAATTTAGTGCACACTTATTGAGGGAGGCTTATTTTGGACTAATTTTGGCAATTTTCTTGGTGGAATTGTTCAACTAGAGTATTTGCAAGATGATTCTTGGTGGATGTAAGTAAAATTTCTGCAATTCTTCTTCATTGAATGGTTATATTCATTTTTATCTTGCACTTACATTAAGATTATGAAATTGCTAGCTTAAAACCCTAGGAGGCTAAGCACATGTTATTGTCTTTGCCTTAATAGCTTTCACCTACTAGATTTTGCCAAGAAGCCAATTTTCTTGAAGTTGTTGCTAAGGGCCTTACCATTGCAACACCCTAGCACATTTTGCTTCATCTAAGCCGTCATTACTTCATCCTTGAGCTAAAGGAGGAAAACTACTAGGGCCTAGGGTTACCTACTGTTGAAATAATGTAACTGCAAAGTGTATTCTAATTATTATTGTAGTATTATTCATTAGATCAATCCCCTATTGTGGATTGATCATGTCGGCTATTGTAAAAGACCAAATCCCCTTTTGCGGATTGGTTAAAGTATAATTGTAATAGGAAGAATAAGAAGTCGGCCCCAAAATATATTGAAGGTGGTTATAACCACCCAGAAGAAGAAGTTGGCCTTGCCAGTGAAGAGACACTTCCACACGTGCCAGAATTGTATAAATAAGGAGGCTAGCACCTCACTTAGACACACACTCACTTGTTCATTGAGGAGCAAGTTTCAGAGTTGTAGTTGGAGAAGAGAGAGAGAGAGAGAGAGAGGGGCACATTCTTGGGAGAGGACTTTTTGTATTTGTTTGAGTTATCTCTTGGCATTGTATTGGCTATCTATAATAAGGAAGTTTTGTTGGGTTTTCTCCCCCATGAGGGTTTCCCAGGATAAATGATGTGTCTTTTTTGATTGTGTATTTCTCAGTGATCCTATCTTATGCTATTGTTATATAGTGAAATGCAAAGAACTCTAATAATAGCTTAAACCTTAACGTGGTATTAGAGCTAAGCTGAAGAGAGCATCTTTCACAAGAGAAAGTGAAAAACGTCATTGTTTCCGTACATGCAAATTAGGGCTTTTTAGTGAAGAAGTATTTCAACCCCAAAACCATCTAGAAAAGTTCACCCTTCCTCAAGGATCTATTTGGCATCCTCGGCGCAACTTTTCAGTGGCTAGATCTCCCGGAAAGTGAAACCTTAGTTTTCACAAAGTACCAGAAAACCAAAGTACCAGAAGTACCAAAGTACCAGAAGTACCAGAAAACTAGAAGCACCAGTCCAGAAATCCGTTGGTCAAGTTTGAGGGGGTAAAAGTTGGATTTTCAGAAATTTGACTACACCAGCTTACTTGCCTTAGCTCATCGCATCTATCCCCTCGATTAGAATTTCAAAATTTGAAGTTTGAAAAATTAGGGTTTCCTCATAAAACCCTAAGTTGCAGTATCAATTGCATTTGCAGTATCAGTTGCAGTTGCAGCCGTAGTACCAGTTGCAATCACCCTTGAAGTTCTTAAGAGTTGGTGATCATTACCGCTGCTACCAGATCGTGCCTCTACCTGCAAATGTCCTCAGAGGTATGTACTCACACATGTTTAAACGATTAAGCTTTAAAGGGTATTTGCAGGAGAAGGAATCTCTTGCCATAGATCCAGAAGGATCTCAACACATTCAGAGGAATGATGCAACCCAGGTGTGATTATTCTGATATGCATCTATTTTTTATGACATTATTTTGATCAGTGTTGCATGTTGTAGCTATGACCATCATTCTAACCTTTGGTCAAAATCTGAGTCAAGGTATTAGATGGATTAAAAGTTGAGATCATAGAGTTTATCCTCTAACCCAACCTTCTGTCAAGATAGCATATTGTCTTAGTACAGAAGACAGGTTGAAGAAAGCACTTGTCATCTTGAGTGAAGGAGACTTGGAAGAAAAGAAAGCACACTCATTCTTGAGGACAAGGCAACAGGTTTGATTAATCAAGTTGATAAGATTCAAAGGTACACATGAAAAATTGATGACTACCCCTTTACAAGTAACCACTATGGTTGAAAAAGCAGTCTTTGTAAAGTATTATACTTGGTAGCATGTGAGCATATAGACGTAAATACTTAATGTAATCATTTGCCTGATACAACTAACACCTCCTCTAGGAGAAACCTCGTGTGTTAGTTCCAGGTTTCCATGGAGGAATGTTCGATCACAACACTATAAGAGTGTTGACCTCATTTCGTAGTGTATCTCTTATTTTTTATCGTTGCTTCAGACAAGCCATGAATGATAGCTCTAAAGGAGCTACTGTGATGATTATTCATGCTATTGCTTTATCTATTATTATCAAAAGGATATTATTCTAGCCTGTTGTTTTGTTGACCTTGTTTCAGGTCACAGGTGATAACCCTAAGAAAGCTATAGTGAAGGTTGCAGAAGGCAACATATTATATGAGACATGAAGCAGACTATGTACATGACCATATACACTCATGCACCAAAGAAGATGAAGAAGAAGCTATCTCTTGAGATTCAGAGTATCTCATATGAAGATTGATTGAAAGGAGCAGAAGGCTCCAAAGATGACCGAACATAAGAACGGGAAGCATACCTCGTTTGAAGCCTGACTCAATCTTTCATATTTAGACTTGGTATGCAACACCAAGTAAGAGATCAACAGGGATGTGACCTTTGATGAAGATGCAACGCTCAAGAAATCAAGAATATGCCAGCTTGAAGAAGTATATGAAGAGGAACTTGTAGCTCCCAAAACTACAGAATCAGTGAGGGAGGTTCCCAAGAGTTGCAGAACTAGTAAGGGAAGTCGTAAATCCTCTGATGAGGAAATTCTAGAAGATCATGACATAGTAGAATTTCAAGAACCTCCTCAGATGACGATCTCCCATAAGAGAAATCCTGCTTGGGCTAGGGAGCTTATTCAAGATGGAGAGAAGTATGGTGTTCCCGAAGGAACCACGAGACAGGTGAAGAGACCTAAGCCATTCTCCAACTATATGGCTTTGATGTGTGATCTGCTTTGAAGAAGCCATTCAGAAGAAAGAATGAACAGATGCCATGACAGAAGAATACCAATCCATAATAAAGAATGATGTATGGGAAATAGTTCCCAGACCGAAGAGCAAGGATGTGGTATCTTCCAAATGGTTCTTCAAAATAAAACATGTTGTCGATGGAAGTATTGAGAAACATAAAGCAAGATTTGTCGCTCGTGGCTTTTCTCAAATGGAAGGCATTGACTATAAAGAGACATTTGCTCCTGTATCCAGATACACTTCAATCAGAACCATCATATCCCTTGCAGCTAAGATGAAGTGGAAGTTACACCAGATGGACGTAAAGACAACTTTCCTAAATGGTGTCATCGAAGAAGAAGTGTATATAGAGCAACCTCAAGGATTTGAAGTTGAAGACAGGAAGTCTCATGTCTGCAAGTTGAAGAAGGCTCTATATGGATTGAAGCAAGATCCTAGAGCTTGGTATGGCAGGATAGACAGTTTTCTGACGAGCTTAGAATTTACCAAGAGTAAAGCAGATTCTAACCTCTACTTCAAGGTTATGAACGATGAGCTGGTGATATTGTTGTTGTATGTGGATGACTTATTCTTAACTGGAGAAGAAAAGCTCACCACCGAATGTAAGAAGAATCTCGCTTTAGAATTTGAGATGAAAGACCTTGGCCTAATGCATTATTTCTTAGGTCTTGAGGTAGGCACAGTCCAGAGAGGATCTTCCTTAACCAAGGGAAGTATGCAGTCGAAATCCTGAAGAGATTCGACATGTTAGAGTGCAAGTCCATGAATACACCCATGGAAACGAAGCTGAAGCTATTGGTCGACACTTTGTCATAATTGATCGATGCCACGTTGTATAGACAGATCATTGGATTGCTGATGTACCTAACGAACACCAGCCCAGATATATGTTTTGCCGCGAACACCTTGAGTTAGTTTCTAGTAGAACCCAGAGATGTTCACCTAGTTGTTGCAAAACATGTGATGAGGTACCCTAAAGGTACATTAGATTGTGGTCTCACTTATGATGGATATCATGATTTCACATTGAGTGGATACATTGATTCAGATTGGGCTGGAAGTGTCTCTGACAAGAAGAGCACTTCAGGATGTTGTTTCAGTTTGAGATCAACCATGATCTCATGGCAAAGTAGGAAGCAATCCAACATTGCTCAGTACAACGGAAGCAGAATACATTGTTGCGTGTTCTGCCAACTGCGAAGCTATATGGCTTCGAAAGTTGTTGACTGGTCCATTTGACCTAGAGATGGAAGCAACCACGATCCTATATGACAACCAGAGCTGCATAAAGATGGCAGAGAATCCTTTATTTCATGACAAGTCGAAGCACATAGAGATCCGATATCATTACATCCGTGACATGGTGCAGAGAGGATCCATAAAGCTCCAATATGTTAGCACGGATGAACAGGTTGTCGATGTATTGACCAAGCCTCTATCTCGTGTAAAGTTTGAGCACTTTTGAGATAAGCTTGGTATAGTCCGAAAGGAACTCCCTCGAAAGGAGGAGTAGTGTTGTGTAGAGATATATCTAGTATTGTGCTTCCAGCTTAATCGCTATGACGTAAAGCCGGTCTAGTTGTTGTGTTGAGATATGCCTAGTACTGTGCTTCCAGCTCAATCGTTGTGACGCAAAGCCAGTCTAGTTGTTGTGTTGAGATATGCCTAGTACTGTGCTTCCAGCGTAATTGCTGTAACGTAAAGCCAGTCTAGTACCGTGCTTCTAGCGTAATTATTGTGATGAAAGCAAGCCGAGTATTATGCTTCCAGCTTAATTGTTGTGATGAAAAGCAAGCCGAGTATTGTGCTTCCAGCTTAATTGTTGTGACGAAAAGAAAGTCGAATATTGTGCTTCCAGCTTAATTGCTGTGACGTAAAGTCAGTGTAGTATCGTGCTTCCATCTTAATGGTTGTAACGTAAAGTGAGTCTAGTATTGTGATTCCAGCTTAATTGTTGTGTTGCGATTCCAGCTTAATTGTTGTGGTGTTTCCAGCTTAATTGGTGTGTGGTGTTTTCCAACTTAATTGTTGTGTGATGTGCCAGCTTAATTGTTCTGATGATGTGTCAGCTTAATTGTTGTGATGTGTTGCCAGCCTCATGCTGTGATGATGTGTTGCCAGCCTTTGCGCTGTGATATTGTTGTTTTTGATGTTGTATCAACCTTGTGTTGTTATTGATGATGAGGATGTATTAGTGTTATACTAATCCATGTCGATGCAGTTGATGATGATGATGCCACTTCAGCTCCTGAGTCCTTGCTAAAGATGATGATGATGATATTATTTCATCTTTAATGCTGAAGATGATGATGATGTTACCTTAGCCTCATATCAATGAGGATGATGATGCTACTCCAGCTCCATGTTGTGTTGATGATGCTCCAACCTCTGTGTTGTGTTGATGATGAGAAAAACTTTCGATGATTTATAGATACGCCAGTGAGTGTTCCAAGATGATATTGATGATGTTGTCCTCTCACCCACCGGATGTTGTTGATGATGTTGTCCTCTCTCTCGCCTGATGTTGTTGTAGAATACCCTTCTTGTTAAGGGGGAGTGTTGAAATAATGTAACTGCAAAGTGTATTCTAATTATTATTGTGGTATTATTCATTAGATCAATCCCCTATTGCAGATTGATCATGTCAGCTATTGTAAAAGACCAAATCCCCTTTTGCGGACTGGTTAAAGTATAATTGTAATAGGAAGAATAAGAAGTCAGCCCCAGAATATATTAAAGGTGGTTATAACCACCCAGAAGAAGAAGTCGGCCCTGCCAGTGAAGAGACACTTCCACACGTGCCAGAATTGTATAAATAAGGAGGCTAGCACCTCACTTAGACACACACTAACTTGTTCATTGAGGAGCAAGTTTCGGAGCTGCAGTTGGAGAAGAGAGAGAGAGAGAGGTGCATTCTTGGGAGATGACTTTTTGTATTTGTTTGAGTTATCTCTTGGCATTGTATTGGCTATCTATAATAAGGAAGTTTTGTTGGGTTTTCTCCCCCATGAGGGTTTCCCAGGATAAATGATGTGTCTCTTGTGATTGTGTATTTCTCAGTGATCCTATCTTATGCTATTGTTATCTAATGAAATGCAAAGAACTCTAATAATAGCTTAAACCTTAACACCTACACCCTAGTAGCTATTTTCCCCCTAGGGTTTGGTAGTTGAAGCCTTGGCTTAACAACACTTCAACTATTGACCTCTCTTGTCTTTGGTTCTCTTACTATCATCTTTTCCTTCAAGATTTCTTGCGACCTAAAAGACTCCATTTTCCCTAAAGTCACTAATCTAAGACTTGCTATTGAGTGATTGACAAAAACCACTATCAAAACCTACACCTTAAGCTCTCTACTAACCACTCCTAACATTAGAATAGCCTAATCTACTAACTTAGTTGTTTCTGTTACTAAAGTAAGCTACATCCATCTATTGCAGCACTAAAAGCATCTAAAGAAATTGAAAAAGTTGATAAATACATTGCCTTAACTGCTCCTGACAAATGCTACTATTTTGATGTTAATGAGTAATTATCCTTGGTCATTTTGAAGCCATTTTAAGGCACTTATAGTGAAGTTATTGTCTTATAAATATTGCTGCTACAAATTTCTTTTTGCTTTACTATATATCAGCCATTGCTTTTATTGATAAATTATGTGGTTTTATGAAGTACTAACAGCTAGTTGTACTTAAGAAAGATATATTTTCTTGTTGCTTTGTTCCGGGCAGGTACATCTTGATACTTCACTACTTCATTGGTTAAAACCCCAGGACTTTCTGATCAGTGTGACTTGTGAGAGGGGACATTTTCATAGACATCTTAACCTTGCCTTCTCAAACCCCCAGGTCACCGGGGACGTCTCTCCTGGGCCATCAACCCTAAATAGAAAGAGGCATCCTATTGGGGTGACAGTGATAGGATAACCTCCGTTACGCCAATTTTCCTTTCCATTAACCTTTCCTTTGATCAAAGTACAAATTGTGTGATAACAGGCCCGATATAATAGCCAGATTTTTATACTATCCTATCAGCATAGAAAATAAATAAATATTTAGTGAATAGTTTATCAATTTATACAAGCTACCACACAATGTCATAGATACCTAGATTTCTACCAAAAAATTCAAATGGCTGCAGTAATCTTGCAACAGATAACAACCCGCCATATGCCACTGGATGAGCGTCAAACTTGATTGCAGTCCATAGACAGTAGAAATAAACATCAGAGATTGTGTAGATGCAAAAACAAACATGACAAGAAATGTGTGTTCTCCTCTTATAACAAATTTTAAACTTGCAAATAATATTTATTGAGTAATAGATGAGCAATGTCAGCACAAGTTTCAACCCTTCAAATTGAAAAGAATTTGTTGCTCGAATTTATCAAGTGCGGATACATACTACTGAATCAGTGCTTAAAATACTACATATGATGAAGAATAGGCTAGCATTTCGCCATATTTGTCCATGGTGTTCTACTGAAATAATGAAACGTATCTATAAACAATGGACAAATGTACTTGGAAATTGTGACCTTTATCTTTATTTAACTTTTAGAAGCTAGCCTTAGAGAAGGCACCTCACAAAAAAGTTAACTGGAAAAAAAATTAAGGGTGAAATATGGGGACCAACTATGCCTGAATTCAGATTCAACTTCATACATACATTACTGGAAACAGAATTCTTGTCTCCAAGAAGATCTTGCTCTCATCATATTTGTCAGTACCAATGCTCATCCTGAACTATGCTGCATCTTATGTTACACAATTATAAATTGAACCCTACTCCAGACCAAAATTTGTATCGGGCATTGTACATACATACTTTATACACACACACACACACCACCTAGTACGTGCTCACCTCATGCATCTACGTATCCAAGGATCCATAACCCATGTATCTTGTGCAATGTCACAGGATTTAATAAAGGGCAAGGATATTTGTAAAGGAATAAAAAAATATGAGTCACGAGAGTTGACACTTACTATCATGAGGTGACAAAGGAAAATCCATAACTCTTCAAAAATATAAGACTGCTCTTCTCTAAAGAGAAGCACATGGATACACACATACAACTGAGAAACATTTCCAGTAGATGTTTTCCCCACCATAAACAAGCGTACTAACTAGTAACATGCTCTTCTTCTTCAAGAGGAATGGCTGGGCGCCAAGTTGTACCACTGGGCTCATCCATCAGGGCAATGCCCAAAACAGCTAGTTTTCTCCTGATCCTGTCTGACTCTGAATAGTTTTTAGCAGCCCTTGCATCTGCCCTTTTTTCTATGGCTTGCAGCACTTCATCCTCAGTAAGCCCTGCCCTTCTTAACGCCTTACTTTTCAACTGCAACAATACCTGTTATTGGTTCAATGTGTAAAAACTCGTAAGAAAAATTATGCCTCTTCTGAATGACGTTCTTACTACTTGGTACTTGCCTCTCATGAACTCTCTTTAAGCTTCTTAGATTTAATGACATACTATCATGCTAACTATTTCAATATACCTCTGAGTAGCTTGGAGACATTAGCCCAAGATCACTCAATAAATCCCTGGTTTTCACTTCCAAGGAATCCAAAAATTCCATTCTTAACTTTTGTTTACGACCCTGCACAAGTACCACAGATGCTTGGATCATGTTCAAAAAAATAAAGATCTTTGTGATATAAAAAAAAATTGAATAACAGAGAAGGAAAACATAGTTTTATGGATTACACTTGAGGAATACTGAGAATATGCTTTAAAGATTTGATTGACTTGTATCCATATTTACATATATACAATGAATAGAAAAAATTCTCCAAGAATATTCCTTTTAGATATCTCAAAAGGAAAGCAAACTATCATTATCTAGCATCCCCTAGAAATATGTTAGTATGCATAACTGCATAAAACATGAATATGAATGTAAACCTGGCGAGTAAACATTAGATCATTCATGATCTTCAATGGTTCGGAGAGTGCATCCAAAGCCATGGCTATATGCAAGTCATTTGACATTGACGATGCAAATGCATTGTGTATATTGTTAATGCGTTTTTGGATATCCTCTGGGATAGGTTGACCAATGCTTTGCCTGACATGCCCGGACAGACACTCTTCACAGTCCTTCAAAGTCTGCAACTAAGTTAGGTGGACAGTAAGTAATATAAATTGGAAGGAAAACACAGGAATGAGAATTGTAAGCTAATAAAAGCTACATAAAAAATTCAAACAAAAGAAGTACAACAGATTCTCATACCTGGTAGATATAAAAAAGGCGTTCTGATGCATTTTCTAACTGAGATTTTGAGTAGTTAAGTTGAGAACGGTAGTGTGTGCCACTTAAAAACAGTCGCAAAGCTAATGGATGATAGGATTCTAGAACCTGTAATTCATGTTTTTTTCGTGAACAAAACAATGTCCTTTTGCAATGAAAACTAACTTTAAGCTAATAATAAATATGGACAAAGTATGTTCTAGCAATTGGCCTAAAGAGACGAGAATCTCCAAACATTTTAATGGAAACAAATATATCTATATGAACAGGTTGGAATAATGCTTCTTACCTCACGAATTGTGAAAAAGTTGCCTAAAGATTTAGACATTTTCTCAGCATCAACTGTTACAAAGCCATTATGAATCCAGTAAGGTACATTGCTGTCATTACAACTAGCACAGCTCTGAGCTATCTCATTTTCATGATGTGGAAATATAAGATCCACCCCTCCACCATGAATATCAAAACAGTAACCCAAATGTGCAGCACTCATTGCACTGCACTCAATATGCCAGCCCGGTCGACCAGGACCCCAGGGACTATCCCAAAAAGGCTCACTAGGCTTTGCACTCTGAAATTATAAAGAAACTTAAAAGTTATGCACTCAAAGACAAATGGGGTAAACTGAATTGCTTTTCGGTAATTTTAATCCAAAAAAATCAAGCAAATAAACCTCATCCTTTAACCTCCTCGCATCCACTCACTTTCCATAGAGCAAAGTCTGCAGGATTTTGCTTCCGTGAATCCACTGCAATTCGCTCCCCTGCACGATTGTCATCCAATTTGCGTCCAGACAAACAACCATACTTTGGATATTTGTCAACAGAGAAGTATACATCACCATTCTCAACCACATATGCATAGCCGTTTCTTAGAATCTGTCATTGCAGACATATAAAGCATTTTATCATTCAAAACTGAAGCTGAAGCTTCAAACAGTACTTATCCATTACTAACTATAATATCACAATTATCATCCTTTCCCACACATGCTAACTGAAATAGTCATCTATATTCTGAGTAGGTGGTCCCAAAATCATAGTCAGAATATCTTGTAATAAAGCAATTTAGTTCACAGTGGTTAATTATGTGAAATCAAGGCCTAAGAAATTTAGTATTGTTGGATACTATTTTAAAGTTTCAAACCTCCACTGTAGAGTGGTAAATCACCACAGGCATCCAGATTATGTACATCATATCTCTAGAGAAGGTGGCCCTGTTTCTTATTTCTGGTAGTATGAGAACAGTTACTTTCATCAAGCTAACAATCTACGCCAACCTATAAAAGCATTCCTCAACTGTGGTAGAGGAATGGGAGATGATGGGTCAAACTATGCACAGATCCAAAGCAAATAAATGTAAAAACTGAAGTACCTTTCTGAAAATGAGATCTAGACCATGAAGCAACCAAAGAGATTGCCAGAACAATTTCCTAAATTCCAAAGGAAGCAGTTGCTGAATCCTGTGATTTACAAACTCTGGCTCTAACCTAACAATATATATCATGATGATTAAACCTCCTGCAAATTGGATCATACAGTGTGTGAAAAATTCAAAAATATGATCTTTAACAATAACCTTAAGATGTTATGATGCAAGAGGAGTCACTGAAAGGATATCCATGATTGAAGAGGTAAACACAACCAGGAATTTAGTTAATGCAATCCAGCTGCGTGCTTAAGAAATTCAATGCTAGAAAAAGAGACAGATATCTCCAGAATATATCACCCAATGGATTTCGTAGGAATTACTAAATGCTTAAAGAGTCTTCTTGAAGTGCAGGATTCCAAGGTGCAGAACACGGAGAAGAATAGACCCTGCCACAAACCAGCCATTCATCTACACTGCCTATTATGGCCAACAAAAAACATTCAAGAAAGCTGTTCTGCCATGTGGATCAGCACTTTCTTTTCAATTCTCTTTTTCTTTTACTATTCTGCAGGTTCTATACATTGACCCTCAAGCATTGAGGATTGCTTTCTGAAGCCCATTTGCCAGTCATCCTCTCCAAGAGACCAAGACGGACAAGCACTTCATCTTCAAGCGTTCGATATCTTATGAGATCCAGCAGAGATTTCACTGTTTATACAGAGATTCAGGGGGGTCCCTTTCTTCATTTTCCAGACCAGAAGTGTTTGGCCCTGTTGCCGTCCTTATACACACTTGCAGACGTGAGCTAAGTCCGGCTCACTTAGTGTGTCCTTGGAGGCACAATGCCTAGGTTCACAGCCCACGATATCACTTTGACCGGAACCTCTTCCGTCTAGGCTTACTCCTAGGGAAGCCAAAGGGGGTAGACCTTAGTTACTAGATGTGTTAAAGTTAAGTTCTAGGAGTTAGTTTTAATTGTTTACAAGGTTTGGGGGATTCTAATCCTAAGATGCACAAGCAACAAATGCAGGATGCAAGGGTTAGTATGTAAGTCAAGCCTTTTCCTAGGGCAACTAAGACTAGTGCCTAAAGATTGGGCAAGGGGTCAACTATGTTAAGGGGTGTTTCGTTACAAGTAGATTACAATATGATTACAAAATTATAAAAGAATAAATTAAACCAATGAATATTAGATACAATTATTCACAAGAAAAATGCTGAGATACAAATGATACAAAAAGCAAGCTAACCACGTTTTACTTATATGTGTGCAGGATATCAAAAGACTAAAGCATCACATCACATCACCACATTATATCATCAACACATTCCAAAGATTTAGAAGATTTAAGCACAACTGTTATAAAGATTATTGAAGATGATCCACACTCTTAGTTGTTAAACCCACAAGTAGTTTATTAGATTTGGTCCAGGGTTTAATTATTGGGCTTTCTTAAGATTAATCAAATTTTATTAAAGCTTTCACCAAAGCCTCCTCCTCCTATTGCCAAATAACTGCTGGATGCTCAATAAGTGTTGCCACCCTAGCTTCACAGGTCATCCCAAAACAAGAGTACTTCCCGGAGAGGACACACACCTTGTGCGCCACGAGACAGTCCCCTGCCACTACCCTCCGTTGTTTTCCTCAAGCCCCGTTTTAGATGGTGAAGATGGTGGTCTAAGGTACCCTAAATAGTATATTAAGTATAGATATAGATTAGGTAGACTTTTAGGTGGTTATTAGAGTGTTTTGAAGATTTTAAGACACTTTTAAAGTGTGATTTAGTGATATGGCCGAAACTGTTATGAGTTTTTAAGTGTGTTTCTTCAAGCTTATGCAATTAAGAGTATAAACACATGTAAAGCAAATAAAGATGGCTGAAAAAGATTTAAGTTATCACATGCACATATAAGCTTGCTATTAAAGAAAGATCACAATGGCAAGGACAACTTGCCTTCAAGAGATGGAAAGAAAATTTAATGTGTGTTTGCCTACTTAACCATTTAGCAACATTCAAGCCTAAGCAAGTAGCTTCCAATAGATATAAGCAATAGAAAGCTAAACCATTCACTTATCTAAGCACTTAGAGATTAAGGCATTTAAGATTTGAAACATGTGTATGAAGAAGAATGCTTGAAGATTAACTAAGCAAGTGAAGATCTAGTTAGGTTACATATTATGCCTCCCAATAGGCTTAAGACAATGATTATGTGTTTGATCTAAATCTAAAACAATGATAGCATTAATCCATAGATCATTAATCACATCATCAACCACTTAACCTTACCTACTGGGGTATTCCTCTCCCAACTAGGTAGGCAATTGATTAGGTTTTGCTTAGTTAGGTTGATTTCTTTTAAGATTTAGAGATTAGGGCAACCAAGTAAAAGATAAAGAGAGAGAGAGAAACTAAGAAAGTAAACTATCAAACAAGCAAGCAACCAAGAGACTACTCTGCCCCACGTCCTATGTTGAGAAGGTGCCCCTCACCTTCTAAACCTCACGTCTTAGCTAAAAAGAGAACAAGAAAATGCTAAAAATTAAACCCTAGCTAGATCTATGCTACCCAACAAGCTCACACAAAGAGGAAGGCCGTACCACTTCTTCCTCTACAAGTGTAAGCTACTACAAACAAAAAAAAGAGGCAAAAACGTACCAAAATGATGAAAAGTTGCAAGGTAGGGTTGAGAGATAGCTACCAAACCCCTTGGAGGGCCTCTTAGTGTTGTGTGGATGTCCTTTGGGCAGCCAATAGTCCTCTCAATCAGATCTGAAACCTGCAAAACCAGCAAGCTATGCTTGCTAGAAAAGCTACACACAACCAAGAAAAATGATGGAAARCCCTTACTTTTTTAGGGCAAGAACTTTCCACAAGAACAAGAGAGTATATTATATATAAATGACCTATCTAAACATGTTATGCTAGCTGAAAAATGAATGTGTATGAACAGCAATATAGATGAAGAGTAAAGGGTTAGAGAAGTGGAGTGTATGAGTGCTTCAAGAGACTCTTCTCCTTGAAGGAGTTCCCAATGAAACCCTTGAAGTATAGACCTGCAAAACTCCCTTAAGTGATGTGCATACAAGAGATAATATGTTGATGTATGTAAATAAAATGACACTTCAATCCTATCTAATACATCGAGATAGATAAACCCATAAGCATATGCATTAATAGATCTACTTAGATAACACTTTACCTAAGATCAAAAGTTGCAATCACCCAAAGAAATTGATACAATGTTACCTCATAAGAATAAGAAGATCAAGCATACGCATTGCTCCTCTAGTTATCCTCCAAAGTTTCTCCTTTATTATTACTCAAGAAAATAGATCTTGGAGAGAAAATACTCCAAAACCCTAAGAGCATAGAATGGAAAAATGGAATGATGGAGAGAGAGAGAGAGAGATGAAAATCAAGTAGCATAACAATAGCTCAAGATATGGTGTGTTGGGAGTGAGGAGAGGGATCTATTTATACTTGGAGAGGCAAACCTACCTCTCTTGGATCAATGCCAAGTGTCCACCACCAAGAATAAGAGTAGATCTCAAGGCTAGGGCACACCATCTAGGGTTTAGATCATAGATCTAGGGTGTAGATGGGTGTGGGATGTGTTGGGATCACACAAAACACAAGTGAGAGGCTATGGGATTCATGCTAGGGAAGAGGAAGAGGCCCCAATAATTAAAAACGAATTTTCCTTGGAGATCAACAAAAGGGGGGCGTAACTCTCCTTGGAGGGCGCAAAAAAAGGGGGAAATTGAAGGAATGGAGGGGGATTAATGAGAAAAAGGGAGTGGGATCACCCTAGGAGGTGATGTGGAGGTTAAAGAGAGTCATAACTCATGAGAGGGGGGGCCCATTTAAGTCACAATGTCCACCACCAAGGAAAAACGTCAATCCCCCTAGGGAGGCGTAACTTTTTATTGAGGAGAAGTGGAAAAGGGTTAGACAAGGTTGGAAAAGGTTGGGAGGGTCATGTTATGCTTAGGGGGTCTCTCTCTAACCAGCATTTCACCTTTTTCATCCTTTAAACTCATTATTACAAAAATACATTTTTGCCATGTTTGGACTTTAGCAATTAAAATTGTTGTTTTTGACTGACTGACACTCCGGGTGGACAAACCCATGGCTAAAGTTGTCTGACTGAGCCGAAACTTGGTCCATGGATGTAGGGGGTGCTATTCCATTTCTTTTGAGCACAAATACCCCTATCAAAAGTCCAAGGACCTAGTTTTTACAATTTTTGCTCAAAAATAATTAATTAAATAAATAATTAAACCTCCAAACTTAGGGAAATTTAATTAAAAATTAATTAATAAAAAAAAACTGACTTAGACTCGACGGAATTCCGCGAAACTTTCTAAGATGTCTTGCATGGTCATTTACAATGATTCCCTATAATAGTTACCAAAACATAAGCCCACTAGAACGTCGTTCACCACTTTGGAGGAATTATTGGCAATTGCAAGTGTGAGGGAAAAACTCAAGAGAAATCAATAAGGCTAAAAAGCCCAATTGATAACCTGAGGATAAAAAACCCTCGGTGAAAGGAACTCTCCCAGTGAACCAATCCCAAGGTAACTGACCTAGACATGACTCATGCAGACCTATTACATTATTAACCCATGCAAGGGTGCGGAAATTCCAATTACAAAAAGAAGTGTTGGGGCCAAACACTACCCTGTAGAACCAAAGTCTTCGACAAATTTGCATCTGATGATGCATCTCTTCATGGCACATGGAGTTGACCACCTGTGCTAAATGGGCGGTCAACAAGCCCTTCATCTCTAAGAGGCAGTTACACTCAAACAACAGAACCTATGGAACTTATCCAGGCCCAATTCCAGTAGGCTGAACACTTCTCTCTTCAAGTCTATTTCAGCGAATGGAGGCATCGAGCACCTTGCAGATGCTCCAGCCATGGACATAAAGAGCCGTAGACTAGTGAGATAGTGCTCCCTCTCTCAATCTGTCAAAAAACCATCCACATATGTCAGAGGATCACCAAGACATAATTGTTCCAGCACTTAATTCCAGCATGGGACCATTTCCCAGTCCAAGTTGAGCAATCAAGTGTACATCACTAGGTTTCTCTCATCGACCTCGAATGTTAGAATAACTCCAATAGGTAGCACCCAACTTCCCCCAAGTATTATCCAGCCTAGTCCACTCAGATTGGACCATTCCCTAGAGGATAATCTCTTGGCTTTGTATTGGTACATTCATGATGGTTGTTGATGATGGCACTACCTCCTCTTCTTCTTCTAGTGAAAAGTAGTGATTCTCTTCTCGCATTGAGAAATACTTATTTCTATTTCTTTTCTAGGGATTACCTCTTACATTTACCCTTTTGTACTCTTTATCTTTATTTGTAGTTATTTTTGGACCTAAGAGTTGCCTTTGGCACTCCCACATTCTCATTACAACTTTCTAGTCCCATTGACTTATTTTGATATGTCGTGAGATCACTAAGACATCCTTGTTATAGGACTCAACTTTAGTGTGGGACCATTTCCCGATCCAACTTGAGCAATCAGATGCCCATCAGTAGTTTCTCTCATCAGCCTCAGATGTTAGCAAAGCTCAATAAGTGGTACCCAACTTCTCTATAATTATCCATCATAGTCCACTCAATCTGGACCATTACCCAGAGGACACTCTCAAGGTTTGAATTGGTACCTTCACAATGGTTGGTGACAATGGCGCTATCTCCTCTTCTTCTAGAGAAATGTAGTGATTCTCTTCTTGCATAGAGAAATACCCATTTCTATTTCTTTTCTAGGGCTTGTTGCCGTCCTTATACACACTTGCCAACGTGAGCTAAGTCCGACTCACTTAGTGTGTCCTTGGAGGCACAATGCCTAGGTTCACAGCCCATGCTGTCACTTTGAACAGAACCTCTTCCGTCTATGCTTACTCCTAGGGAAGCCAAAGGGGGTAGACCTTAGTTAC
The DNA here is from genome assembly GCA_032191745.1 of Picea mariana. Taxonomy (NCBI): domain Eukaryota; kingdom Viridiplantae; phylum Streptophyta; class Pinopsida; order Pinales; family Pinaceae; genus Picea; species Picea mariana. The sequence goes on along the minus strand of JASDQU010010023.1, from coordinate 14,320 downwards.
TAGATATGTTAAAGTTAAGTTCTAGGAGTTAGTTTTAATTGTTTACAAGGTTTGGGGGATTATAATCCTAAGATGCTAAGGCAACAATACAAGATGCAAGGGTTAGCATGTAAAGCAAGCCTTTTCCCTAGGTCAACTAAGACTAGTGCCTAAAGATTGGGCAACGGGTCAACTACGTTAAGGGGTGTTTCGTTACAAGTAGATTACAAGTTACTTACAAGATTACAAAAGAATCAATTAAACCAATGAATATTAGATACAAGTACTTACAAAAGAATTACAAAATATCTATTAACAAATGAGATATCCACAAAGTACTTGATGCAAGATTTACAAATAAAGAATATCTAAGATACAACTGATACAAGAGCAAGCTAACCACATTTTACTTATATGTGTGCAGGACATCAAAAGACTAAAGCATCACATCACATCACCACATTTATGAGATCATCATCAATACATTATATCATCAACACATTCAAAAGATTTAGAAGATTTAAGCACAATTGTTATAAAGATTATTGAAGATGATCCACACTCTTAATTGTTAAACCCACAAGTAGTTTATTAGGTTTGGTCCAGGGTTTAATTATTAGGCTTTCTTAAAATTTATCAAATTTTATTAAAGCTTTCACTAAAGCCTCCTCCTCCTATTGCCAAATAAATGTTGGATGCTCAATAAGTGTTGCCACCCTAGCTTCACAGGTCAACCCAAAACAAGAGTACTTCCCAGAGAGGACACACACCTGATGTGCCACGAGACAGTCCCTTGCCACTACCCTCTGTTGTTTTCCTCAAGCCTTGTTTTAGATGGTGAAGATGGTGGTCTAAGGTACCCTAAATAGTCTATTAAGTATAGATATTGATTAGGTAGACTTTTAGGTGATTATTAGAGTGTTTTGAAGATTTTAAGACACTTTTTAAGTGTGATTTCGTGACATGGCCGAAACTGTTATGAGCTTAAATGTGTATTGCTTCAAGCTTATGTCATTAAGAATATAAACACATGTAAAGCAAATAAAGATGGCTGAAAAAGAGATTTAGATTATCACATCTGTTGCCGTTCTTATACACACTTGCAAACGTGAGCTAAGTTTGGCTCACTTAGTGTGTCCTTGGAGGCACAATGCCTAGGTTCACAGCCCACGCTGTCACTTTGACCAGAACCTCTTCCATCTAGGCTTACTCCTAGGGAAGTCAAAGGGGGTATACCTTAGTTACTAGATGTGTTAGAGTTAGGTTCTAGGAGTTGATTTTAATTTGTTAAGGTTAGAGGGGATTCTAATCCTAAGATGCTAAAGCAACAATACAATATGCAAGGGTTAGCATGTGAGGCAAGCCTTTTCCCTAGGTCAACTAAGACTAGTGCCTAGAAATTGGGCAAGGGGTCAACTATGTTAAAGGGTTGTTTGTTACAATAGATTACAAATTACTTACAAATTTACCAATAAATCCAATTAAAGAATACCATGTACAATTACTTACAATCAAAGAATACTAGGATACAAATGATACAAAACACGCTAACCACGTTTTACTTCTTATGTGTGCAGGATGTCAGAAGACTAAAGCATTATATCATATCACCACATTTATGAGATCATCATCAACACATCATTATCATCATGAGCAAGATCAATAACAACTTAAGAAGATTTAGAAGACTTAGCACAAATGTTGTTAAGATTATCAAAGATGATCCACACTCTTAATTATTAAACCCCCAAGTATTCTATTAGGTTTGGTCTAGGGTTTAATTATTAGGCTTTCTTAAGATTTATCAAAGTTTTATTAAAGCTTTCACCAAAGCCTCCTCCTCCTATTGCCAAATAACTCCTGGATGCTCAAGATAGTATGGCAACGAGGCCAACCCTAGCAGAACCAGTCCGCCCAAAACAACAGTACTTCCCGGAGAGGACACACACCTGGTGCGCCACGGGGCAGTCCCCTGCCACTACCCTCCGTTGTTTTCCTCAAGCCCCGTTTTAGATGGTGAAGATGGTGGTTTAAAGTACCCTAAATAGTCTATTAAGTATATAAGTTGATTAGGTAGACATTTAGGTGATTATTAGAGTGTTTAGAAGATTTTAAGGCACTTTTTAGGTGCAATTTAGTGATATGGCCGAAACTTAAATTAGCTTTTAGTGTGTTGTCTTGAGCTTAAGCAATTGAGTTCATGAACACATGAAAAGAAAATAAGATGGCTAAAAAGTAAAGACTATCACATGCACAATAAGAGCTTGCTATGAAATATGAGCATTAGGGCAAGAACAACTTGCCTTCAAGAGATAGAAAGAAAATTTAGTGTGTTTGCCTACTTAACCATTCAACACATTTCAAGCCCAAGCAAATGGCTTTCAATAGATATAAGCAAAATAGACT
>JASDQU010010023.1:0-11835 GCA_032191745.1 Picea mariana | reverse complement strand
GCCCTTGCTTGAGAGAAATCAATCCCAACTTCACAATAAACCGGTTATAGTGCTCAAAATCTCGCTCCTCCTCATCTTTGGCTGAAGGCAAACTCACCCTTTTCTCCTTTGCTCTCCAAACCCCACACTTCACTTGCAAAATGACAAAAAAAAGGTGAAAATCGGGCTTTATTTCCGGCCTGTCTGCATACAAAAGATGTTATCAATCGTAGCGCGATAATATCGCGCCATCTACGATAATATCGTGCTATTTTCAAAATCTCCAAAATATCGCACTATTTTCCCCGATATTGTCGCCGAAGTTGATTTTGCCGATAATATCGCCAATAGCGCGATATTATCGCGATGTTGGTAACAGAGGGCGTAACTCTCTTGGAGAGCGCTCCACAAGGTCAAAAATCAAATAAAATGAAGGGATGAGTGAGGTGGAGTGAGTGGGGTCACCTCTAGGGGTGATGTAGAGGTCAAATGAAGTGAAAGCTCAAGAGAGGGGGCCACACTCAAGTCACATATTAATTAAAAAAGGAAAAACGTCAATCCCCCTAAGGGGGCGTGATTTAAAAAAGGAAAAACGTCAATCCCCCTAAGGGGGCGTGATTTTTGAGTGTGGAGGTGGTGTAAGGGGCTAATTAGACAAGGTTGAAAAAGGTGGGGAGGATAAAGTTATGCTTAGAGGGTCTCTCTCTAACCATCATTTCAACATTTCACATCCTCTAACTCATTATTACAATTTTTACATTTTGCCATGTTTGGACTTTAGCAATTAAAATTGTTGTTTTAGACTGACTGACACTCTGGGTGGACTAACCCATGGCTAAGGTTGTCCGACTGAGCTGAAACTTGGTCCATGGATGTAGGGGGTGCTATTCCATTTCTTTTGAGCACAAATACCCCTATCAAAAGTCCAAGGATCCATTTCTTACAATTTTTGCTCAAAAAATAATTAATTAATTTTAAAAAATGACTCTGACTTGACGGAATTCCGCGAGACTCTCTAAAAATGTCTTGCATGGTCATTTACAATGATTTCCTTATATAGTTACCAAAACATAAGCCCACTGGAATGTCGTTCACCACTTTGGAGGAATTATTGCAAGTGTGAGGGAAAAACTCAAGGGAAATCAACCAGGCTAAAAGCCCAATTGGTATCCTGAGGATAAAAAACCCTCGGTGAAAGAAACTCTCCCAGTGAACCGATCCCAAGGTAACTGACCTAGACATGACTCATGCAGACCTATTACATTATTAACCCATGCAGGGGTGCGGAAATTCCAATTACAAAATAAAATGTTGGGCCAAACACATGCCCTGTAGGACCAAAAGTCTTCAACAACATGGCATCTGATGATGCATCTCTTCATGGCACATGAGTTGACCACCTGTGTTGGAGAGGCGGTCAACAACATCCACATATGAGCTTGCTATTAAGAAGAAATCACAATGGCAAGGACAACTTGCCTTCAAGAGATGGATAGAAAATTTAGTGTGTTTGCCTACTTAACCAATCAATAACATTCAAGCCTAAGCAAATGGCTTCCAATAGATATAAGCAATAGAGATATAAACCATTCACTTATCTAAGCACTTAGAGATTTAAGTATTTAAGATTTAAAACATGTGTATGAAGAAGAATGCTTGGAAATCAACTAAGCAAATAAAGATCTAGTTAAGTTACTTATTATGCCTCCCAATAGGCTTAAGACAATGATTATGTGTTTGATCTAAATCTAAAACAATGATAACATTAATCCATAGATCATCAATCACATCATCAACCACTTAACCTTACCCCAATAACCACTTAACCTTACCTATTGGGGTATTCCTCTCCCAACTAGGTTGGCAATTAATTAGGTTTTGCTTAGTTAGGTTAAGTTCTTTCAAGATTTAGAGATTAGGGCAAACAAGTAAAAGATAAAGAGAGAGAGAGAAACTAAGAAAGTAAACTATCAAACAAGCAAGCAACCAAGAGACTATTGTACCCCACGTCCTAGGTTGAAAAGGTGCCCCTCACCTTCTAAACCTCACGTCTTAGCTAAAAAGGGATCAAGAAAATGCTAAAAATGAAACCCTAGCTAGATCTATGCTACCCAACAAGCTCACACAAAGAGGAAGGCCGTACCACTTCTTCCTCTAAGAGTGTAAGCCACTACAAGCAAGCAAAAGAAGCCAAAAACGTACCAAAATGATGAAAATTTGCAAGGTAGGGTTGAGAGATAGCTACCAAACCCCTTGGAGGGCCTCTTAGTGTTGTGTGGATGTCCTTTGGGCAGCCAATAATCCTCTCAATCAGATCTGAAACCTGCAAAACCAGCAAGCTATGCTTGCTAGAAAAGCTACACACAACCAAGAAAAATGATGGAAAACCCTTGCTTTTTTAGGGCAAGAACTTTCCACAAGAACAAGAGAATATATTGTATAGAAATGACCTATCTAAATATGTTATGCTAGCTGAAAATGAATGTGTATGAACAACAATATAGATGAAGAGCAAAGGGTTAGAGAAGTGGAGTGTATGAGTGCCTCAAGAGACCCTTCTCCTTGAAAGAGTTCCCAATGAAACCCTTGAAGTATAAACCTGCAAAACTTCCTTACGTGATGTGCATACAAGAGATAATATGTTGATGTATGTGTCATGAACATAAATATACATATATCATAGATATTCATAACATAATAATTAATAAATAATAATTATTAATAATGAAGGGTCATGTCTCAAAGGACATGACTATTGGTAAAGGGCACCCCTGCGTGGGTATATAAACGAGCCCTCATTCTCAATTGTAATCATCTTATTATTATCTCATCTATTCATATATTATTTACAGTCCTATATGGATTACTTTGTTATATTCCAAGTATTTTGGATAATTCTTCTGTGAGCGAACTTTGTTCGTCTCATTTGGTATCAGAGCTTCGTTTCTGATCTTGGCCCTTGGCCATAGACCTCAGGTCAAATTCTGTTGCCCGTGGCAACATCGTTGCAGGCCTTTGGCCATTCAAAAATTTCAGAGTTTCTCTGATTTAGACAGGCCATTGGCCACAATCAAATTTTTGGAGTTTCTCCGATTCACAGATCTTTGACCAAAACAAAAACAAAAAAAACCGGTGTATTTTGAAAGAAAATTAAATTTTTTAAAATAAATATATATATATATATATATATATATATATATATAGATAGATAGATAGATAGATTGGAATTTAGTTTTAGACCGCAGAGGACACTGAGAAGCCCAGTGGCCAGGCTTTTTGCATATAAAACAGGATGATTGTTTCGATTGATGTTTATGTGGCCAGCGTTTAAAATAGGCTTTCTTCTTGAATTGATTGTTTCGAGTAAACTTTTTAGGGAATTTGCCAGAAAATCTTCGGGGCTTAGGTTTACAATTGAAACAACCGCAATCCTTTTTACAGGATTTTTTAGCATGTCCTTTGTTACAACTAAAATGATAAGTTTTTGCAAATGTATCACAGACAGAGGAGTCGAAACCTAATTGTTTCTTCACAAATTTATTGGTTTTCCTACGAAGACATTCCTTTTGCAGAGCCATAACTATATGCTCATGCAAGCCTGCTAGAGACAATTGAGATATGTCAATATTCAATTCTTCAAAACGATCTCTAACAAGGTCAGGTACTTTTCCAGGCATTGCAGACAGATATTTTCTCAAGTATGCTACATTGTCTGGATCTGGAGATTTGTACAACAAATCTTGCATTGTACATAAGAATTCTGGGAGTTGGGAGATATGGCAAAGTTTTTTATTCATAAAAAGATCTGCATAATGATTTGAATCTATCTTAGCATTGCCATAGAATTCATGTACAACTGCCTTGATAAGCTCTTCAATTGGATTGCCATGGTTCATTAGCTTAAGCTTATCTTCTTCACGGATTCTGTCCCACCAGAGTCCTAAATTTCCTGTAAATCCCCAAGTTAACCTTAAGGCTAACTCATTCCAGGCTATCTTGTTTTGAAATATCATCTTTTGAGTTCTAGCCCATGCCTGCCATTTCTGGAATATTAACATCATTTCATTTTTGGATCTGCAATTAATATTTGTTATGGGTGCAGATTATATATTCTCTCTAGAGAATGAGGCATGTTCGGCAGAATTAGCCGGATCGAAAGGGACTTTTTTGGAAGAACCATATTTAGCATGGCACCATTTCTCCCAAGCAGATTGGAAGGCATTTCCTCCTGCTTCATCATGAGAGGAGCGAGGTGGTGCTTTATTAGAGCTTTCGGCTTCATCGATCCCTTTTATAAATGGGACTAGGGACTTATTGGCTTGTTGTGCTTTATTTATGTCTTCCTTCAAAGTAGAACACTGCTTTTTGACTAACTCTATTTTTTCAATAGCTATTTCCAGTACTTCAGCAATTCCTGTTAAAACTGGATTAGGCACTTCAGTAGCTAACTGTTTAAGAGTCAGATGTTTTTGTTCTTTTTTAGCACTAGTATCACCAAACCAATTGAATGAAGCATGCCTTTCTATATCTTCAAATTTAATAGGAGAAGGAGTTTCTTTCTCCTGTTCATATGAATCTTTCAGACTCTGTACAACAATCTGAATGGTATCTAACTTCTCAAGTATCTGTACAAGTTGAGACTTTAGATGTTCTTGATTACTCTCCAAAGAGTCTATCTCAGAATGCAAACCATTCATGTGAATCTTTGTCTATAAAACATCTTGTGCTTTATCATCAATATTTTGTGCAAGACAGACAAACTGGTAGTTTGCACAATTTTGCAATCTCACAACATCTGGAGATTGTTCTGCATCTGCTTTTCTATATTTTATAAAATCTAGGTCAGCTACAAGATCATTCTTGAATGATGGAATATGATTTCCCGGTCCAAGGCTTCTCTGAGGAAGAGTAGCTTTTTTATCCCTGTCACCCCTAGGTAAAGGTGTATTTATCATTTTGATCTGAGGGATTGCTAGGTTAAGACATTCAGGACAATCAGCATGTTGACCAGTATGTTCCATTTTAGATTGGAATGTCCTAAAATTTTTGGGAGCAGATGGTACATGGGATATCTTTGGAGTTTCAGAAAGTTCAGAAGATTGTTCTTGTACTGGTATCTGTTTTCTACAGTAATAACAATTCTTAGAACTTTCTGATGAGTTAACAAATGATTGTCTAAATCAGATTTATTCAAAACAGGCTTATATACAAGGGCTTTGGAGAAAGAGGAAGAAGATGGAGATCTAGCAGAAAAAGAAGACCTTCTTTGATTTGAATCAGAGCTACTTGTTGATAGTGAAGACAATTGTCTTTCCAAATCTTGACTTTTGGTGCTCTGTGATCTTCCTATCCTTAAAACATTTCGTCCAGATGAATTATGTTCAATTTTTAATTCTTTAGCCATGGGAGGCGATATTCTGGAGGAAATAGGTTCATAATCTGCAGACCATTCTTCAACAACAGAAAGTTTGGCAAAACCTAAAGTAAGGGGGGAAACATTGTCGGGTCCAACCACCACGCTTTCGGAGGTAGTGCGTTGAAGTAACTTCGGATTGAGCGCTGGCATAGTTGTAGAAACAAAGCGAAGACAGGTAGTCATATGAAGTTGGGCAATGTCAGAGCCTTCAGCCATATTAAAACCAGAAAACTGTACATAGGCTTGAAGAAGAGTAGAGATATAGGGATCTGTTAAAGAAACTTGAAATCTGGGTAGTGCGGATGACCAGACTGGGCCATTGTGCAAAGGAGCTTGGAATCCAGATATTAAGGCATCTGAGAAGGTATTATGCCTAGAATCGATATTACAGTTTAGTACAGATGTATCTAAACCAGGTCTAACTAAGGGATTAATTCCAAACTGTATGAGGCCAAGATGAACATATTTATACCCATGTTGTAAACCCCAATCTATATCAGCTTGTTGAATCAGAGGGATTTGGTAAACGGTTTGACCGAGAGAGAGAGGCACATTATGAGAGCAATAACGGATAAGTGTGGATGCCCGAAATTTAAACATAGGCAAATCATAGATTTTTGAAGGTTCTATCTCTGGCATCCTCCAATTTACATCAGGCTCATACTCTTGAGCAACTAATCTAGTATTATATAGAGATTTAGATGGAGAAGACTGACTTAGAAAATGCTTATACCACTTAGAAGGTTTATATTTAACATCAGCTGATAAATCATAAGAAGATGTGTTGTTCTGTGAGGCCATTCTCAACTACTGCAACTTCTGACAGTATACTTAAAATATTGCAGACAAATAAATATATTGAGAGGCAAGATCTAACTTACTATGGGAAAAGGACTTTGCAGCACTCCACGCCTTTCTTCGGCTTCAACGACTGACTTACGTGTCCTACAGCAACTGCTGGAGACCATAGTCAAGTAGATCACTTCACTCAATACTGAACATTTACACTTCTCGCAATCATATACTTCAGACACAAGGCTCGTATCAAAGTAGATTCACTTCCGAACAAACTTCTTTGTATTAATCTATATATATATATATATATATATATATATATATATATATAATCTATAACTGCACAGAAAAGCAGGGCTTTTAATCTTAGTTCTCTGTTCCGGAGAAAGAGAATGTCAGATAGGCTCCTGGCCAACTGCTCAGGCAGTAACTAGCTTGAACAACTATACTGGCTCTGATATTATATTATATTATTATAATATAGTGGTCTCATCCTACTATATTATATTATGCTGATAGTGAAGACAATTGTCTTTCCAAATCTTGACTTTTGGTGCTCTGTGATCTTCCTATCCTTAAAACATTTCGTCCAGATGAATTCTGTTCAATTTTTAATTCTTTAGCCATGGGAGGCGATATTCTGGAGGAAATAGGTTCATAATCTGCAGACCATTCTTCAACAGCAGAAAGTTTGGCAAAACCTAAAGTAAGGAGGGAAACATTGCCGGGTCCAACCACCACGCTTTCGGAGGTAGCGTGCTGAAGTAACTTCGGATTGAGCGCTGGCATAGTTGTAGAAACAAAGCGAAGACAGGTAGTCGTATGAAGTTGGGCAATGTCAGAGCCTTCAGCCATATTAAAACCAGAAAACTGTACATAGGCTTGAAGAAGAGTAGAGATATAGGGATCTGTTAAAGAAACTTGAAATCTGGGTAGTGCGGATGACCAGACTGGGCCATTGTGCAAAGGAGCTTGGAATCCAGATATTAAAGCATCTGAGAAGGTATTATGCCTAGAATCGATAATACAGTTTAGTACAGATGTATCTAAACCAGGTCTAACTAAGGGATTAATTCCAAACTGTATGAGGCCAAGATGGACATATTTATACCCATGTTCTAAACCCCAATCTATATCAGCTTGTTGAATCAGAGGGATTTGGTAAACGGTTTGACCAAGAGAGAGAGGCACATTATGAGAGCAATAACGGATAAGTGTGGATGCCCGAAATTTAAACATAGGCAAATCATAGATTTTTGAAGGTTCTATCTCTGGCATCCTCCAATTTACATCAGTCTCATACTCTTGAGCAACTAATCTAGTATTATATAGAGATTTAGATGGAGAACACTGACTTAGAAAATGCTTATACCACTTAGAAGGTTTATATTTAACATCAGCTGATAAATCATAAGAAGATGTGTTGTTCTGTGAGGCCATTCTCAACTATTGCAACTTCTGATAGTATACTTAAAATATTGCAGGCAAGTAAATATATTGAGAGGCAAGATCTAACTTACTATGGGAAAAGGACTTTGCAGCACTTCACGCCTTACTTTGGCTTCAACAGCTGACTTACATGTCCTACAGCAACTGCTGGAGACCACAGTCAAGTAGATCACTTCACTCAATACTGAACATTTACACTTCTCGCAATCATATACTTCAGACACAAGGCTCGTATCAAAGTAGATTCACTTTCGAACAAACTTCTTTGTATTAATCAACTGAACTCACTCATTACATAAAAGTATATATATATAAGCTATAACTGCACAAAAAAGAAGGGCTTTTAATCTTAGTTCTCTATTCCAGAGAAAAAGAATGTCAGATAGGCTCCTGGCCAACTGCTTAGGCAGTAACTAGCTTGAACAACTATACTGTCTCTGATATTATATTATATTATTATAAAATAGTGGTCTCATCCTACTATATTATATTATGTTGATAGTGAAGACAACTGTCTTTCCAAATCTTGACTTTTGGTGCTCTGTGATCTTCCTATCCTTAAAACATTTCGTCCAGATGAATTCTGATCAATTTTTAATTCTTTAGCCATGGGAGGCGATATTCTGGAGGAAATAGGTTCATAATCTACAGACCATTCTTCAACAGCAGAAAGTTTGGCAAAACCTAAAGTAAGGGGGGAAACATTGTCGGGTCCAACCACCACGCTTTCGGAGGTAGCGCGCTGAAGTAACTTCGGATTGAGCGCTGGCATAGTTGTAGAAACAAAGCGAAGACAAGTAGTCGTATGAAGTTGGGCAATGTCAGAGCCTTCAGCCATATTAAAACCAGAAAACTGTACATAGGCTTGAAGAAGAGTAGAGATATAGAGATCTGTTAAAGAAACTTGAAATCTGGGTAGTGCGGATGAACAAACTGGGCCATTGTGCAAAGGAGTTTTGAATCCAAATATTAAGGCATCTGAGAAGGTAGTATGCCTAGAATCGATAATACAATTTAGTGCAAATGTATCTAAACCAGGTCTGACTAAGGGATTAATTCCAAACTATATGAGGCCAAGATGGACATATTTATACCCATGTTCTAAACCCCAATCTATATCAGCTTGTTGAATCAGAGGGATTTGGTAAACGGTTTGACCGAGAGAGAGAGGCACATTATGAGAGAAATAACGGATAAGTGTGGATGCCCGAAATTTAAACATAGGCAAATCATAGATATTTGAAGGTTCTATCTCTAGCATCCTCCAATTTACATCAGGCTCATACTCTTGAGCAACTAATCTAGTATTATATAGAGATTTAGATGGAGAAGACTAACTTAGAAAATACTTATACCACTTAGAAGGTTTATATTTAACATCAGCTGATAAATCATAAGATGTGTTGTTTTGTGAGGCCATTCTCAACTACTGCAACTTCTGACAGTATACTTAAAATATTGCAGGCAAATAAATATATTGAGAGGCAAGATCTAACTTACTATGGGAAAAGGACTTTGCAGCACTCCACGCCTTTCTTCGGCTTCAACGGCTGACTTACGTGTCCTACAGCAACTGCTGGAGACCACAGTCAAGTAGATCACTTCACTCAATACTGAACATTTACACTTCTCGCAATCATATACTTCAGACACAAGGCTCGTATCAAAGTAGATTCACTTCCGAACAAACTTCTTTGTATTAATCAACTGAACTCACTCATTACATAAAAGTATATATATATAAGCTATAACTGCACAGAAAAGCAGGGCTTTTAATCTTAGTTCTCTGTTCCGGAGAAAGAGAATGTTAGATAGGCTCCTGGCCAACTGCTCAGGCAGTAACTAGCTTGAACAACTAACCTGGCTCTAATACCAATTTTACAGAGTGGGATCATATAGCATAAACAGAGCTATATTATATGGACATTATACTTGAGATCAGTGTTTTTCATTCACAAGTTCCCAAAGGCGAGTGAAGAGGATACACACTGCTCGACACACTATAAACACTAAGATTCACACTCAGACTCTCTCTCGATTTCCGAATGAATAAATGAGAGGGGAAGAGTCTTATTTATACAAATTCTAGCAAGTTACCGGTAGACATAAACTGGCAACTGCCTGTAAACAAAGATTCCTTTCAAGTGGATGGGGCAGCTATGGACTACAGTTGTTATCTCGTCCCTTAGAGGCTCGGCCATATGGGGAACCATACCGACTTTTACGGAATGACAGATTAAAAGCAAATATTCTCAAATCTAAGAATACGAATATAGTGGATCACAAGATTACAAAGTGGAGTTCTACAGGAACCCACAGAACTGACGGGACACCACTGTCGGCCTGTTAGACATGAAAAGAATCAATACATCATTATTACAAAATAGTGAGTACTTGGCCCATCATGCTTCCATACGATTAACTATGTTGTACTCAGCAATGGAATCAAATGATCCATCACTGCCATAGTCAAAATGACTGCTTGGTGGAGAGCTATGTTCATGAGAAAATGGTGGTAGCCCACTGAAGCATTTATAAAATGGAGATCCTTGCATGGCTGGAATTAACTCATCTTCAGGTACACAAATCACCAAAATATTCACTGGTAACTTTATATGTTTGAGGCTGAGGTGGCTCAAACTTTTCATAGTGCAACTCACTTCCTTTGAAAGATAGGTTGAAAACAAACCATCCTTCGTAATGAGCAGCTTCTTCTATTTCTGCTCTGAACCATTGTATGAAAGCATCCTTACTGCTTCTAAAGAAGGCAACATCTCTGGGACAGTAAGTCCAGAACAAAATATACAACCAACCAGACCACCAGATCTGTGTTTCTTTGAATGTTGAGCATTCAAAGATTATCCAACAGCGACCATCATATTTTACCTGCAGCATTATTTTGCAATAATCTTCATATGTGATACAAGGAGTATAAAGCAATATATATATATGTCCTTGCATTGGTCCTCCTGCCATAGTATGGCTCATTCTGAAGTAACCAAAATAGGATGTATAATGGTTATATTTTTGTATCCAGTTATTTAGAATATGTATACATGCTGGACTGCTTCTAATGTAACAACTCAAACAGTTAAAACAATAACAATATTCACAATTTGTACACACTAGGATCCATTTGAATCCTGGTGGAGGAGCATCCCTTATGCTCAAGGAGGATGAAGTCGTTTAATTGTTTTGTCTTTATTTTGATATGGAGCAGCTTCTCTGGTAAGGAGATCAGCAACACAATTATCTTTACCAGGTTTGTAATGGATTTCAAAATCAAATCCGTCAAGCCAAAGACTCCATCGCAAGATTCGGTTGTTTCCCTGTTCCAACAGACGTTGATTAGATAGCATACCCTTCATATGTTTCAGATCTGTTCTGACAATAAAATGTACAGGCTTTAAGAATAATCTGAATTTTTTAATGCCATTCTTGATAGCAAGAATCTCTTTATGAGAAGAAGGGTATCTTGATTCAGTGTCACTAAAGCAACCAGAAGTGTATATGCACACTTCTTCCAATTTAGGGCCATTCTTCTGCAATAATACTGCTGCCCAAGTATCATTTGAGGCATCAGTTTCTAATATAAGTTGGAGGTCCATATCTGGAAGATGTAGCTTAGGTAAATTCTGGATTTTCTGCTTTATAATCTGAATAGCTTGAGTCATCTTATAATTCCATGGCAGAACTTTACTTAATCTTTTCTGGAGTATCCTGACATCCTTAGCTTGATTTTCATAGAACTGTCTGATGTAGTTCAGAAAACCAAGGAATCTTTGAAGCTATTTTTTATCAAGAATTTCGTCAGGGAATTCTGTAAGCTTTTTCAGGATATGATCTTGTAATTCAACTTCTCCTTTGGATAAGATCAATCCGAGGTATTCTATCTTTGTTTGTGCCCAACAAAGCTTTGAACGACTGAGCACCAAACCATATTTAAATAAGAGGTCATAAATTGTTCTGAGATGCTGTACATGTGATTTACAATCTACAGAACAAACAAGCAAATCGTCAATATATACCACTGCTGTAAATGTCGGCGATATATCGAATATGTCGCGACATTTCGCGAAATTTTATGGGTGCCGAAATTTTCGGTGTAATATATCGCGACATGGCCGACACTTTCAAAGTGTCGCGACACTATCACTAACCCGCGACATATTCCCTTTAACTCGCGAGTCGACGGA
>JASDQU010010022.1:187954-199567 GCA_032191745.1 Picea mariana | reverse complement strand
TAAATGTTGTGTCTCTTGTGGATGTGTATTTCTCAGTGATCTTGTTCTTATTATGCTCTTATCTTATGAAATGCAAAGAACTATAATAATGGCATAAACATTAACAAATCTTTCTCTGAATCAACTCAAAGATCTCTTCCCCCATACTTTTATTAGTCTGTCTAAAGGCTTCAATTACCTGGGATATTTTATTAAGGTAGATTCATACATGATTGTTGACTAGAACTGGCTCTTGGAAAAAGTGGAAAGTAAGATTGGAAACTGGTGCAACCGCTGGCTCTCCCTTGGTGGGCGTTATACTCTTTTAAAAGTTGTCCTGAAAGACCAACCTATATATTAGATGGCACTGGCATCCCTCCATGTGATTATGCTCAATAATCTTTGTAAAATCTCTTTCAACTTCCTTTGGTCAGGCTACACCTCCTCTCATCGCCTCCACCTCTGTAGCTAGGACACTCTTGCAAATCCAAAACAAAAAGGAGGTTGGGGCCTCAGGAACATCCTCTTCTTTAACTTAGCATTAACCGCAAATATTCTTTGGTGAGTTTTAACTTCAACTGGGATTTGACACTTTGTCATTTTGGAAAAATACTTTCCTCACGTCTTTGTTGCTGCTTGGCTTAGATCACCTCCTACCCTTCCCATCTCTGCCTCTTATACCTGAAGAAATATGGCCTGGATGGCCCCACTTCTATCCCACTGGCTCTCTTGGAATCTGGGGACTGGGCACTCTATCCATCTAGGACAAGACCGCAACCTGGGCTTGGGGAAAAAATCCATTTTCTCAAATAAATTCCTAACACACCTCCATTCCTCACAATTTTTTTCCTCTTCCAAGCTAAAAACTTGACTGTTTTAGACTCGATCTCCCACTGCTGGTGCATTGCTGAATATACTGGTCTCACTGGTGCTCTCGCGGATGAATGGATATCCTACACAACTTCCCTATCGGTGGCTGATATAAAGCTAATTGAGAGGTATGACGTCCCCATTTGGATCGATGGAGATTCCACAGGCCACACAACTCTTTCAAATCTCTATTATGCTATCACAAATCAACAGTGGCCGCTCTCAAGTGAAAACTAGAGGAAAAACATTTGGCATTGGAACATCCCGTTGAAGATCAAGCTTTTCACTTGGCTCTCCATAGAAAACAAATTAAACACCTGGTATATTCTCTGCAGAAAGGGCAGATTTAGTCCAAGCCTCTGCCATCTATGCCGCGAGGAGGAGGAATCAACCCTCCATATCTTCGTTAGCTGCACATTTACAAAAAGGGTCTGGGATCGAATATCTGTGGCTCTTCATCTACATACAATTTGGGATGGTTTCACCTTACAGGAATGTTATAAAAACCGGAGCAACAATCAAAGCACTCATCGCTTGCTACCTTCATTCATCTCCTAGTTCGTTTGGCTGGAGCGCAACAATATCATTTTCAACAACGCGTCCCCCTCCATATCAACTATAGAACATAAAGCCCTGGGTTCATACACTACTTGGCATGCTTTACATCGGAGACAAAAATCAATAAATCCAAAGCATGAGACAGTTCTCATCGAGGTTCTGCTAACAGGTTGGTTCAATGGGGCTTCTCAGTCGGATGGACACAACTGTGGTGTTGGTGGCTTCATAAAGATCACCGATAACTCTCACATCTGTTGGACTCTTAACTATGGTCCAAGCACCAATACAAAAGCATAATTTTTGGGGGCTTGGGATTCTCTCCTCCTGGCCACGAGGCTGCATATCATGGACTTTCAACTTCTTGGGGACTCCAAAGTAGTGATTGACTAGTTAAATTCAAAAGGGCAGCTTCATGTATCCTCTCTTCTTGGCTGTATGGATAGAACTAGTGAACTTCAACACAAGTTCCGTCATATTACCCTTCTCCACACACCGTGTGAAAACAACAAAAATGCAGACGCTCTCTCCAAGACTTCCCTACAAAAACAAGCCAGTTTACTTTCATATAATCACTGGCTTGAAAATCATGAAGGCCCAACCATAAACATAAAATACTTTTATTTTCTCATAGTTTTTGGATCCTTGCCGGCCTCTATCATTATTTTGAATATCATTTTGTGATGTTGCCTTTGTATCTCTGCATGAGATTGAACGATTTGTGTTTACCGTATGCTTTAATCTGTCGGAACTTTCGAGTTTGGCTATGATCACTGGCCTCATTTCGGGGTACAAATCAAAGCCATATACTCGCGACCATCCGTGTGCATGGGTGTTTTGTATTATGATATTTCAATGATGTAACTTAAAGTATATTATAAATATAATAGTGCAATTTTTTCAGCTGCAAAAAACAACAAAGTTTTAGGTTCAAAGTAGTTACAAAAGCTAGAAAAAAACAATTTTATGTTCTACTTGTATATTATGTTTCTAGTTGGCCAAACTTTGTGAATGTTACTCCAAAATAGAAGTCTTGTTACTAATGAGCATGAGCAGAATTCCAAATTTATATCAAGGTACATTTCATCTTGACAATCATCTTCATCTCAAGCTTGCAAATTACACTATTATTTGCTTAGAAAAGGCATCCTATATCACATTTTAATCCACCCTACTCTTGCCACCACTAACATATGCAATTTAGATTATATGGAATAAATCGTCATGTGTGACATGCAAGCAATTACATGGAAGAATTATATTTGATCTTGATAACCATACATAATTTGCAAATTCTACCTAGTCAATATAACTAAAATATGTCCCTTTATCTTTGTAAAGTTAGTTCATGGAGTATTACATAAACTTTAACCAGATTGATAAATGCAAAAAAAAAATTAAGAACAAGAGTCTTTCGAATATGACATGGATTTCAGCAACAATGAGTTCATGCTACATTAATAATCTGAATCAAAACACCAAAAATATAGATATTGAGAGTACTCTATACTTCATTTTCCAAGTCTCCACTATATAAAATTGATATACATAGAACATATTTTCAAAGTCCAATTTACATTCCCATCTCAGTTCTTTGTATTGAAGCCAAAGAGACCCACTAAACAAAAGGAAAGCTTCTATTGTTATTCATTAGGTGTGATTTGCAGACGAGAGTATCATATCCCGATGTCTAATATAGCACATCATGGACTGTTTCTCCTACTTCTACTTCTACATCAAAAGAGTCTATAGTCATCAATCTTATTCTAAATTTATGTAATTAAATGACTAATTTAAAGAGGAAAGTGGGAGATATAAATAACCCTTTTCATGTACATGTTAATATATGTTGGCTCATTTAAGACCAAAATCCACAAAGGTGTACAACAAAGGCATGGTGTAGTCTAGGTATGTTCGGATTTCAACCTTCCAAAGAAAGGATGCCTCATTTTCCAAAGAAAGGAGGTCTCACTTGAGGCATGTATGATGTTTCAATTAAGGATAGTGTAGAGAATAAGAAAGTTTGAATGTCATAGAAGCCACTACACATTTCATTATTAAGGTTCATTCCAAATGCAGAAGATAAAGAAGATTAAACATAATGCAAAATCAACACAAGCACATCACCCATGTAAGGAAATATCACAAACACATAAGATGAACCTCCATAAGTCTCCATTATCCTCATAACAAAAAAATGTGACATCATTATGCATCACAAAAGGGGTGCTTGGCCTTAGCTCTTAGGTTCAAAGTGAAACATACTCAAACAATGACCGAATGACTAACCAACAATAACAAAAATTACACCCCCTTATCCTCTAGAGTACAATCATACATATAAGCTCCTTTATGCAATGACATAAGTACAATCATACACATAGTTGTATTCCACTAAGTTTAGTAGGATTCATTCCTTTAGTATCTTTTTGTAGAGTTCCTAAGGTTAGTACTGGTTGTTTCCTCATTGTTTCTAGGTACTTAGTTGTTTCTACCAAATTTGTAGGACAATTACAGGATATGCTCCATGTGCATTGTGCTATTTTAAACACTTCAAAGCACGATCACATCTATCTATTTTCATTCATGGAAGGATTCCTCTAGAGTCACTTAATACTTTACAAGTTTCCTCTTATATTGTATATGTGTTTCTTTCCAACAAGGCATGTTATCAGTAACATTGAAGCCATTTTTTTTCAATAGGTCAATGTTTAATGATGCAGTGCCCCAATTTATTTGATTTTTTTTCACCTTAGAAAAAAGCATAATTTTATTTCAAAGATGAAAGAAAATTAAATTCTATAGATGCATATTCATATGCATCACTAAGATTGACCCAAGGGGGCCTCTATGTTTTTTACAAAAAAAGTAGCTACAAGGATACAAAACTGAAGAGAATACATATGACATTTAATAGTGAAAATTTTTGTACATTACGTGCTTGAAGAACAAAAAACTGTTGCTGTAGAGAGGACATACAACTGAGTAGATGGAGAAACAAAAACGTTCATCAGAAAAAGTAGGAACAAGTCCGAATGAAGCCACAGTAAGAGAGGAACAGAGAGAAAAAGACTAGAGATGGGGTTGTTGTTCTATAAAAGGCCGGTGGTAATACTCATAGATCTCACCATTATTGACTTCAGTGATCACCCATTGACCATAATCCAGCAACAATATGACCTTTGAGAGTTGGTTACCTACCAGATTCCTCTCCCTATAAACATGGTGAATGTCCAAGGTATCAAATGTAGCCACAATTATTTGTATCTATTCATAAATACGAAGCAAAAGAATATTTTGACAAATCTGAGTTTTGTAGACCCAATTCACAACCAATTGTGAATTGCCAAAAATTTGAATAGAGCTGATGTTTTTTTCTTTTGCAAAGAGTAGAAGCAGTTTTAGAAACATTAATTCATCATAATTGTTGGATCTAGAGCCTAAACCCATTTTCATTTTGAAGAAAACATGGTCTGGTAGATAAAGAACAACCACCCCCCCCACTTGATTGGTTCCTGTTTTGGGAGGCACCATCAAAGAAGGCCCAAGGTATTTGTTGGTCCACCCTTTCAACTTGTATATTCCTTTTGGTCACCTTCTCGTTGTGTTGTGGGAAGTGGTCAAGGATACTAATACATTTAGAAGCAATAATCTCAAGAGGAATTTCTTTGTTGCGAAAGATTGAGGAATTTCTAGCAAGCCAGGTACCCAATAGAACAATAGTGATAGAGCTCATACATATTTGTAGGTGGATTTTAATGTCTAGTGCTTCTAGGCATCCTCTATTCCTTACCCTTTCCAAGGAAGGGCATGCCCCTTCAATATTGAGACCTCCTTCCAGACCTTCTTAATAAAGGAACATAGCAAGAAAAGGTGAGATTGAGAGTCCTCTTCAACTTTACACGGTGAACACCACCCTGTACCTATTATCTGTCTCTTCTTCAAGACCTCCCAAGTAGGTACTTTTCTGACTTGAAGACACCACATAAAGATCTTGGACTTGAGAGGGAAGTTTAGCTTCCATAATCCTTTCCAGCACCAGTCTGGATCCCTATAATGCACGTCAACATTCATCGAAATATACCCTATTTTTGGAGTGTATACTCCATGAGGATCTGAATCCCAAACCGTTTCATCTTCCCTATCTAGAAGGTGAATATGGGCCATTTTCAAGGCCATGGTGTAAAGTGCCAAAACTCCTTCAAATTCTTCCTCCAGTCCCATCTGAAGAAAAGTTTACCACTCCTACGATAGCTAGTGGTTCTAACAGGTTCACCAACTTGAGCAAGGTATATCAAACCCTTTTCGGGAAGATTTTGGATTAAGGGTTCTGGGAGAATATGGGCTCCTTTGCTACCCGACCATGGATCCTTTCCCAAATATATTTTGTTTACAGTTCCAACCTTCCACGCTAGTCCATCAACAATTACATCAAAAGATGATACCAGGGATTTCCAAATGATTGAAGCCGAGGAACATTTCTTTAAAGGACTTCTTATCCATTCTTGAAGATAATTAGGCTGAATGTATTTGTGAGTCACAAACCGCGTCTAGATATGTTATGTGGAAGTTAATATCCAAACCGATTTCGTTGCCAATGCCTTAGCGAAAAGAAAGATATTCTTGAGCCCCCATCCTCTTGAATATTTTGGGATGGCCATATTGGCCCATTTAACCCAAGGAAGGAAATATGATTCTTGGGATCTTGACCATAAGAATTTTGAGCAGATCTTTCTAATTTTTTCAAGAACCCCTATCTAGATCCATGCTAATGACATCCAATAAATTAGTATGGATTCCAACACAGATTTTAACAAAACTAATATTCCAAATCTGGATATCCATTTATGACTCCAATTGTTTAACCTATTTTCCAACTTTTCCAACATCCACATCCAATCCACCTTCTTGTAACAATTGGGCTTGAGGTGAAATCCCAAATACTTCAAACGCTCATCAAGAGGTCTTATTTCAAATGGAAAGAGGGTCCTATATATTTAAACATCATCCTCCTCCAAATTTTGAAATGATAGAGTGGACTTCCTCTCATTATTATTCATCCTAGTGGCTCTGCCAAAGATATCCAGTATATCACGTAGATGTTCAACATCCCTTCGCATACCATTGCATAAAATCAAAACATCATCCACAAAAAATAGATGCATGATTCTAAGAGTTTGTGTTAAAGAAATTCCACTGAAGTCCTTGTTCATTCTTGCTACTTTTAAAGCCTTACTTAGACCTTCCACCACCAATAGGAACAATAAAGGGGAAAGTGGGAATCCTTGGTGGAGACCTCTCTCGACTTTAAAAAAAGGGGAAGCAGATCCATTAATCAATACAAAAAAAGAAGACGTTGTGATGCAGATCATAACCCATCTGATAAATTTTACTTCAAACTCAAGATGAGTTAGCAGGATCCTGAGATAAAGGCAACTAACTCTATCAAAGGCTTTGGATAGGTCANGATTGACTCAGAAAGAACCCTTTTGATTAATCTTGCTATGACCTTTGCCACAATTTTATAGAAACAATTGCAGAGGGAAATAGGTATGAATTCATCCATACACCGAGGATTTTGTTTCTTTGGAATTAAGGAAATAAAAGTTGTGTTAAGAGGGGAATGCATATGTCCCTCTCTATGAGACTCCTCCACCACATCCTGAAGGTCTTTACCAATCAGGTCATAGAAACTTAGGTAAAATTCAATATTCCATCCATCTGGACATGGGATTTTGTTTTTCTGGAAGCTTTGGAGCATTGTGTTGATTTCATCTTCTAATACCTACTCCATAAGATCACAATTTGTTTCTTCATTAATGAACCATGGGAAAGGAAGAGAAATTCAGAGAATATCTGCTATATTTGTATCCCCAGAGGCCTTAATTAATGTCTGGAAATGAAGCTTCCCTAACTGGGCCCGATCCTAAAAGGTCGTTAACTCATTATCCAGGGGGTCCTTGAGGCTCCAGTTTTCATTCCTAATATTCCTTATCCTTCTCCAGGAACACATCATATTAGTTGTAATCATACCACCATATGACGGTAATAGTAGTCATAGTTAAGCATCAGCTAAGCTCCATAAGTCAGCACTATGATCTAATAGGTAAGCCAAATCCATATCCTTGGATAGTAGTAACTCTATGGAAGTGATACCAACATTTGAAAAGGTATGAAAAAAATTGGTATTGTTGTCTCCACTTTTTAACCAAATTGCTCAACTGTTTTGCTTCCATACCTCCTCTTGTTCTTCTAAAAGATGCATTTTTATTTTTTCTAGGTTCACTAGGGCCTCTTTCGATTTTGGGGAGTTGTATCCTTCTCCTTCAGATTCTTATATGTGTTGTAGAGCCTTATGAGCCTCCTTCAGATCCCTATCATTCCTTTTTTTTTTCATCATACCATTTCACCGCCGCACTTTTTAGTCTCTTGAGATTTGAAACAAAGTGGACCCCTATTGTAGTACCTCCCGAGGAGTCAAAGGAACCCAACACTCCTTTACCATCACTTGGAAGCTTTCCTCCTTTGCCCATGTTAGGTTGTATTTTAAAGGGCTCGGGGATTTCTCGATCCTCCTTCAATTTTCAAGAATATGGGGGAGTGATCAGAGTCTCCCCCACTCCCTATCCATTGCTTGTAAAGCAAGTCTTGTTTCAAGAGGGTGTCTGAAATAAAAAATATGTCGAGTGTTTTAACAATCTGATCCTTCATTTTCCTCTTGTTTCTACAAGTGGGACTCAGTTTCAAGGGAGAGGGGTTTGAGAGGCCCTTCTCAGAGAGGATATGATGAAAGAAATATGTATGGGAGTCATCTCGGGCTCTCAGTCCCCATACCTATGCTTCTCCTAGAGAGAAATTCAGGTATCCCCCAATGACCACATTGTCCCCGAGGAAGAAGGATTTTTGGGTCAACGATTCCCAGTACGAGATCCTATCCTGATAGGATCCATATATGTTTAGGATTATGTAACTCCTTCCTAGATCATCAACTTGAACCTCCACCCCTATTCCAAACTAAAAACCCCATGATTTTAACATATGTATTTTGTTTTCATTAACTCATATTACTAACCCTCCCAATATTCAACAGGCGTCCACACCAATAAACAACCAACGAGGGAAGAGTGATTTTAACAGAGAGGTCACAATCCCACTGTATCCCAGAGTTTCTTGCAATAAAAGAATGTTAGCCTGATGGGAGGCCATCAACCTTTTCAGGGAAGTTTTTTTTATGGGCCTGCCACGCCCCTGTAGTTAAAGAAGATAATATTCATGGAGAAAACCGCTCTTGGGGATTCGTTGATCTAAGCGCCCCAACTATGGATTGTTGTGTACCTACCACCACATCTATTAGATCTTTGTTATGGGATTTTGAAAAAAATATTTTCATCCCCTACCCTTAAGGCCTAGCAATGAACTAGGGTTTTCCCCCAAACCAGGATTGGTCATCCCCAAAGCCTCGATCACTTTCCGATTTCTAAGGTTGTATACGATGGTCTCCTGTTTAGAGTATAGAGAGGTTTCAGAGTCTTCTAGAGGAAAATAAGAAGGGCCAACTTTCAGCATGTGCTTAGGGAGGGGTTGGGGCTCAGAAACAAAAGCGCTTGTTGGGAACGGGGTTAGGCCCTTCTTATTTTCCTCTAGAAGACTCTGAAACCTCTCTATACTCTAAACAGGAGACCATCGTNCTCTTCCGCTTGGGAGATGCAACTATAAAGCATGCAGATGGGGGAAGAGGTTGACTTTCAAAAGGATATCGTGCCACCGAGACTATCTGATAGGAGGGAAATAAACCATGTGAAGTATTCCTGACTAAATTCCTTTTGCATTCCTTGCATTACTCGCCCTGGGGATGACCTTCCTCAGGGAATTTTTTGGGTTCTACAGTCGATGCACCCTGCTCAACCTTATCCACTCCACAACCCACCTCCTTTTTCTTGGTGCTGATTGGAAGAGGGAATTCATTTGATATATTCCCCTACTTGTGGCAACACCAACATTGGAAAGAGACTCTTTCGTAATCCAATTTCTTCTTAAAGATCTTTTCCCTTAAGGCCAATTCCATATCCTCCGCCAAACCCTCCCGCAGGTTAATCTAAACTAATATGCGTGAAACCACACATTCATCCGATGCCAGGAATGACATATCAAAGTCCAAGAATGGTACCAGGTAATTACCAATCAACTTGAAAATATTCATTGACCAAAATTATAACAAGAGACAGAGGAGGTGAACACAAATCAGGACAACATCCATGTGCTCCTTTCCTTCATCGAAGAGTGGTGTCCATGGTTTGAATATCATCGGGGTTGAATCTATGCTCCTTGGCCTATTGAGAGCCTAAAGGGAATATTCAACCTTTTGTAATTTGAAAATAATCCAACCTCTTGCAAAAACCTTTACCTCAGGAACGTAGCCTAACTTCCCTGTCCAGTTTGAGGCAGCCCAATCCTTTAGGGTTGTAGAATTGAATCGTCAGCCCCAAGCATTCCTTACTAGTGCCTTAGGAGACATATTCAGAACCTGGGCCATGGTAATATCCTCCCTTAGAACCAGCCTTACTAGTCCACCCTTCGTCGCCACACAATTGTTCTTTCTTTATGCATCCACCAGCTTGGGTGCTCCCACCCGAGTGAACCTCTGCTTGTGCCAGAATAGAACCCCCCACTAACATAGAGGGAGATCCTAGCACCAACCCTACCTTACCTTTTCCCGTTGGTTGAGCGTGAACCAAAATTGAATCGATGAACTACGCTAACAGAAAAGGTTTCGAATAGTCCCTCGAAACACTACTAAGGTCACTGAAGGTTGTCGGCATTGTGGAACCAAAGAAAGGTATCCAGTCCGAGGGCTTGAAAAAACTGATATCTCCATGGCTATAAAACCCAATATCATCATTGTAGAGTGGCCTCATCTCCCAGATAAATTCAAACCGTGGTGAGTCCGCCCATGAAGAAAGTGGGTAGGAATGCAGATAAACCTTTATTGAGGTTGAGCCACTAGTATTTGCAACTAGATCCACACCAAAAATATCTGTTGTTGAGAGAAAGGGCACAAGAGACCCTGAGAACAGAGGTATGCTTGACTCCAAAAAAAAAGAGGAGATAGTCGTTGATGTCGACCCAAGCTTGATGATAACCTGAACTAGAGATGTGCCATGATAAGGGAAAGGCCCTACACTAGCTAGTGAGATCCAAATATATACACCCTCCAATGGGTCTGAGCCAAAATCCAACATCTCTTCCTCCTCCCAACCGTCACCCCCTTGCTGCATGAATTTCCTAAACTGCCTTCGACGGAACCACTATCTCTTTCTCGACTGCGACACATCAACCCATGCTGAATTAGGGATTTTTCAGTCCCCACATAACCGATTTTTTGTATAATCTATGATATCCTCTATAACACCTCCCCTCAATTTATTTGATTTTTTTTTTCCTGGGAATATAGCATGGGAAACCCCTGAGTACTTCCCCACATTTCATGGATGGTAAAGGGGGTAAACCGTTCAGCTTGATTACAGGCCTAACCTGGTGGGGACATCACGTGAGGCCTTAAACAGGCTCCTGGCTAGGGATTTGACTCCAGAACCTCATTCGAGCAAAAAACGACACTCATCCACTTGATCTAACTCACGGTGCTTCAATTTATTTGATTGTTATGACATACTAGACTTTATTATTTGAGGGAATCTATTTACAAATGACTTGGTTATTTGACTAATATTGTGATGATGAAACTTGAACTTTTTATTAATATCTGATTGAATTTAAAATGATGATGAGTGAATGGTCTATTTATAAGTTTATATGATATCATACATGAATTAAAGATGCATTAACATGACAGAACCAATGATATTAATTTCTATGATTTGGATAATTTGAAATGAAAATATGAATACATTAATTTGTAGATGATATTGACGGTTTTCCCATTATGATTGGAAACCACAGGGGTATAGTGGACAGATGATTACATCTGTTAGCCTCATAATCCTAAAGTTCTATAGTCTAAGTATTTTCTAGTATAAATGTTTTTAGAAATTAATTTATTCTAGTTTGTTAGGATAAGGACACCTAGCTTCTATGTAAAGGACACCTATCATACTCATTTGATTATGTGATTGGTTGTTCTCCTAGTTTTTAGTTTAGAGTTAAGCTATATAAACAAGCTCCTTCTTCAAGTGAGGTTAAGGAGTAGATTAT
>JASDQU010010022.1:155708-181594 GCA_032191745.1 Picea mariana | reverse complement strand
ATGTAAAGGACACCTATCATACTCATGTGATTATGTGATTGGTTGTTCTCCTAGTTTTTAGTTTAGAGTTAAGCTATATAAACAAGCTCCTTCTTCAAGTGAGGTTAAGGAGTATATTATGAATTTGAGATTGTAATCACTTTTTCCTTATTAATAAAATTACGTGTCTAAGGACACTTTGTCAACAACATCAACCTTTCACTCTAAGCAAAGTGTGTCGGTGTGCATACACATGACAACCTGATGCGTATAAGTGTCAGGCGCACCTCAGCAGGGTAAAATAAAATAAAATAAACTTACAAAACTAATTTTCATTATTATAGGTCATTCTATGGTTCCAACCTCTCATACAAACACTATTGCTCACTCTCCTTCCACAACCGCCTTGTTTGCAGTGCTCTACAATCAGTTCAATAGCTCCACCAATTGATTCCACACATTTCCATATTTTGGAAAATACCACAAATTATTATTTATTCTCTACGAATCAACCGTGCCTCCTTCAGAGAGAAGAGACCAGGTAAATTTTTTATCACCATGTTATTTGCATTTCATTGGATTCAAAATTGAAATTGACTTGAAATTTGGCCATTTTTAGTTTTTTTGTTATTTCACACAGTGTGCTTAAACACTTAAGCTTTCTCTGAAAGTTGGTGGATCTTGTGAATTTACAGGAAGCATCACCACCCATGCATATATGATCAATAAACACATTGGTGTCATTCATAGAACGAAACTGCTAAAATGTTGAAAAATAAACATAACGATGTGTTTTCCTCGACGCTGTGTTAAACAAAACACTAGTGCTCCAAGACAAATGGAACACTGGTTCGTTCCATTAACTAATCGCACTGCCTACTTTTTGACATGGAGAATTTAGCCTAGTGTTGCCTTAAAGTCCACCAAATGCACCAGTGTTGTGTACAACAAGGCACCATGAAAAATATTTAACAATTTAGCATAACAATGCATCTTATGGGATTCCTTATTACCGGTGTGTTCTAAAATAAAACACAACGCTAAAAAATGTGCATGCTCCAAAAAAAATGGAGCCCTAGTGCGTTCTATTTAACTAACTACACAGCCAAGTTTCCATCATAAAATATTTAACCTAGTGGTGCATCTAGGTCCACACAACAGACTAGTGTTGTTAATGACATGACACTGGGCCAAATATTTAACAAATTATCATAAGAGTGTGTCTTATAGAACGTCTCATTACTGGTGTGTCCTAAAGACAACACATTGCTAAAATACACCAATGCTCCAAGGAACATGGAGTACCAATGCATTCCCTATAACCAACTGCACCGCCTAGTTTACCACCTAAAAAAATTAATAAGGTGGTGTGTTCTGTAGAACCAACCACACCGTGTTGCATAGAACATACGTAAAATGGCATAGTGGTGTGTCTTGTGGGACACCCCATTATTAGTGCATTACAGAACACATTGCACCGCTAAAATACATACCAATGTTTGAATAAAAATGGAGCATCAATGCATTAGACTAACGACATCACTTTATTTATGATATAGTGCATCAGGAACGATGTGTATTATCAATTATAGGAGCACCCATTACTTTTCCATAGTTTTTTANATGTATGCAAACCACCGTAGTTAAATTTTATTGGGGGTTTTGCTTTGTGAAGGAAAAAATGGAGGTCACTCTTTGTTGCCTCTCATAATTTAGTGCATGGACTTGATCCTCTGCCACTCCTAAAATGCTATGGCTCACATATTCTCGTCCATGGGTCACTAGAATTTCTCCAAGATATTATCCTCGTCATTTTTGTAGTTATAATATAAACTGACATTAATCCTCTTGTAAATATCATACATAAACCTCCTCATATTTTCCTCAAGAAGGATTATCGAATAGATCTTTGAGGTTGAGGAGGAAGTTTTTGGCCGTAAAGTATTTGTAACCGAGACCCTTGCTAGTGGCACCAGACACATCAACTTTGTTTTCTTCCAAGTTTGTCATATTGGTCCTTACTTTGGCATAAATGATATGCTAAGCTCTACAATCAAAGCTTCGTAGTGCCCCTCTTGTCTAATCAATGAGAAAGGAACCTTGGCGAATGTCTTACTTATAATACTCTATCAACCTCAAGAATGAACTAAGGCCCATATTGTACATTTAATATAAGTTAAGAAGAATATTTGAAAAAAAAAAAGATGATCCGTAAGCTTTACTAACAAGGCTTATCATTGAATATTAAGCATTTCCTTGGAATTGACCTACTCCTCCATGAGATCCTCACTCGTGTGTTTACTAAGAAACTCCTCACTACAAGGAGAACACCTTCTTCTGGAGGTTTTTACAAAACTTACCCCCAAAAATTATCCCTTAGTTGTTTATAACAGAGGTTGTAGCGGAGGCGGGTGGTCAAAGATTTTTTTTCAGTGCACTTTTCAGTACTATATGACCCGATGCACATAGAAAAATACCGCACTGGTAATAAAATGATCAAACACACCATTACTGTTCATACAGAGGTTGTTAGCGGATACGAGAGGTTGGAAGGTTTTTGCGAACAATTTTTTTCGATGCGGTTATACAATACATTCACCCCTGTACTCAACTAAAACATAATGTGGCAGAGCGTAGATGTTAAAATGCACCATCATAAGTTATAAAAAATAACAAGCACCAATCAAAGCACATTGGTACCATTGAATCGTATGTACCGATGCGTACAAAATGTCTGATGGCGCACTGCGGTAAGGGTAAATAAAAAGAAATTAACAGACCGATTTTCATTGTGACACCTCATCAAATGCTTCCAATATCTCAAGCAAGCATAAATGATTACTCTATTTTCATGGACGCTCTGATGCTGATGCTTCTCAGTGATTTGAATAGCTCCACCGATCGAAATTCCACACATTTCCATTTTTTGGAAATTACCACAAATCTTCATTGCCTCTCAACAATGGAACCATGCTTCCTCGAGACATAAGAGTCCATGTAATTTGTTTATTACCTTCCCATTTCTTTTTTTTCCATTGTGGTTCATGGCRCGAARCTATCTACTTGCATAAGGGTAAATAAAAAGAAATTAACAGACCGATTTTCATTGTGACACCTCATCAAATGCTTCCAATATCTCAAGCAAGCATAAATGATTACTCTATTTTCATGGACRCTCTGATGCTRATGCTTCTYAGTGATTTGAATAGCTCCACCGATCGAAATTCCACACATTTCCATTTTTTGGAAATTACCACAAATCTTCATTGCCTTTCAACAATGGAACCATGCTTCCTCGAGACATAAGAGTCCATGTAATTTGTTTATTACCTTCCCATTTCTTTTTTTTCCATTGTGGTTCATGGCGCGAAACTATCTACTTGCATAAGGGTAAATAAAAAGAAATTAACAGACCGATTTTCATTGTGACACCTCATCAAATGCTTCCAATATCTCAAGCAAGCATAAATGATTACTCTATTTTCATGGACACTCTGATGCTAATGCTTCTCAGTGATTTGAATAGCTCCACCGATCGAAATTCCACACATTTCCATTTTTTGGAAATTACCACAAATATTCATTGCCTCTCAACAATGGAACCATGCTTCCTCAAGACATAAGAGTCCATGTAATTTGTTTATTACCTTCCCATTTCTTTTTTTTCCATTGTGGTTCATGGCGCGAAGCTATCTACGTCCACAGTAATGCCCCTCAAAATCCGGAGAACATAGGAGGGTCAAGTATTTTGAGAATATTTGGCTCACAAAGAGAAGCATGTTGCATAGATGAGACTCAAACTTGGGTGGGGAGGAGAAAAATTACCACCCCAACCAATTGAGCTACAACCACTTGAAAATTACCTTCCCATTTCTATTTTCATGAGTTTAAAACTTGAATGTAGCTTTAAATTTGGAAGTTTTTTCAAAAAAAAAATTTTCCGTCTGCATGTGATGCGCCATTTCGATTCAGCTCACCCTGACATGGTGTGTCCTGTGCTAACTTAACAGTAAGAACTGAATCTAGTGTATCCAAGTTTTAACTTAACAGTAAGCATTGTCTCTGAGGCTTCCTCATAAACGACCCACATCTAGTGCATTATAGAGGACAACGCCCAATTAACAACGTGTTGGTGCTTTTTTAACTTTGATGCACTGGTGCATTCTATTTAACCAAGTGCACTATTAAAAAATGACACAAGAAATATAGCTAAGCAGTGCAGTCAGTTAAAAAAAAATCACTAGTGCAACTAACATCTCTGCACCGGAACAAATATTAATTGATTTGACATTATGAGTCGTTTCCTTTGACACCACATGGCTAATGCTCTACTATTCACAACACCCCGCTAAAAAAAACAATGATTTTTCAATAAAACGGTCACCCCAGTCCGTTCCTAGTGACAAATCACACCCCTTAATTTGCAATGTATCAATATAACAGAGCGGTGCCCATACTGACATAAACCACACTGGTATGTTATACTATACGATGCACCGTTAAACATCAACTCAATGGTATAGAAACTATAGCGCACTGGTATTGTCCGTAAGAGAAATCACACCGCCATGTGAACATTTCATAAAAATCATTCAACGATGTGTTTATGTTAACCAAATGCACCATTGCATTGTGTCCTATCGGTAGATTCCCTATAACCGATGCTCTTGACAACATAACACACCATTAAATAAAACATAGGTGCTCCAATAGAATGGTAGCACTGGTGCATTTATATTAACACATCACACTGCATAAGTTCATATACAACAATTTCACCAATCGGTGCAACTGGATCAAAGCAACGCACTGTTGTTGTAAAGAGCATGACACCAGGCTGAATTTTCATAAATTTTCATCGTAGTGCTTCTTATGGTAAGCATCGCTAACATGCTCGGAAGTGTGTGATTGAGATAAACACACCGACAACTTTTTGAAACAAAAAAATTCCTCTGCAGTGCGTCAAATAAATAAAATGCACCAGTGATGTGTTCTACAACACAATGAGAAAAATAAATAAGCATTTACCATCTCGGTTTTTTTCATGGGATGCCCCATCAACGATGCGTTATAATACAAATGCACCAGTATCAACCCATACTAAGCTGAAATAGAGCGTTGGTGCGTTACTTTAAATCAAATGCATCGGGGCAATTAAGTAAGTTGTATTGGGAAAAAGAGTTTAAAAATTATCATTCCAATGTGTCTTTTAAAACACGCCCATTAACAATGTGTCACGAAAAGATAACACACCGATGTCAAGCGTCCTTTTCTTGAACTAACATAGAGAGTTGGTGTGTTTAATATAACCAAGCGCACCATGTCATTTACCACTAACCCTTAACCGATGCACCATATATTACAATGCACCGCTATAGATATAGGTGATGGACTAACAATGACACAATGGTGTGTTATGTTTAACACATCTATGTTCGGTGCCTTATGTTTGATAAGGAGAACCGAACGTGGTGCATATGTGTTTGTTAATAACACTGGTTATATTTTCACTTTTTTTTTGCAAGCATAAAATATTTTTAGTTTTTATAAATACAAATTATTTATATATGTTTGTATTTTATATTTTAAATTAATTTTATCTATATATATGTTCCTAAAATGGATTTTATGTGAGTCAGATACGCCAACAACATTGAGTGTAGTAGCAACAACAAAAATACAAGCAACCAAAAGAAAAACAATTTAATTCACAAAATACATATAAAAACCTCCACAATTAAATTTTGTGGAGGTTTTTCTTTGCAAAGGATAAAACATAGGTAACACTTTAGTGCCTCTCATAATTTAGCACATGGACTTGATTCTCTGCCACTTCCTCGGTGCTATGCATTGCATCTCCTCCTTTGCAGGCCACTCGACTTTCTCCAAGATACCATCATCATCATTCATGTAGCCATAATATGAAATGACATCAATTCTATTGCAAATCACATACCTAAACCTCCCGTTCTTCGCTTGGAGGGGGATTATCTAATATCTCTTTGGGGATGGGGAGGGATTTTTTAGCCCTGAAGTATCTATAATCGGAGCCCTTTCCTATGGCACCAGGCACATCAACTTTGTTCTCTTCCATGTCCATCATCGTGGCCCCTACTTTGGAATAATTAGGACTGCCAACCTCTACGATCGAAGCTTCCTAGTTCCCCTTTTCCATGTAACATCCCCCAACCCAACCTAGGGACATTACGGTGCAAAAAGCTCTTAGAAACAATTTTTTTTTAACTATTTTAATTCATTTACAATTAACTAATTTCCTATAGCTTTCAACTACGAATTAAATAGATTTATCTATTGTCTATAACCATTAGATAGATGCATCTAAAACATGCTAAAACGATCATGAAATACAACTAATAAACTTCATTACAACAACACGTATATCATTCTCATTTACAGAGATCATGCACAACAATTTATCTCATAAATACAAGACAAAAAATAGATAAGTTCACTGGTTGTGAAACCAACTGCTTTGGATGGACGTTCCACCCAACAATAGACTGATTGCTCCAAAATATCAACCACCGGTCACCCTCGAGTTGAGGCTAGTAATCCACAAAAGAGGGTGGTCTCTCCCTGTCCATTCACAACCCATTGCTATATTCCTACAACTATCCTGATTTTCCACCATCTCTCTTCCTCTTGACTTTCCCAACCCAAGGAATGTACCCCTTCACTAATCTTAGTCCCTCGGGCATCCCATTCATTTATCATGGCCTCTCTGGAACAAGTAGCTAGGAATATCTCAGCTGGGAACTCAAGGCAAATTGCTACTAGGAAAACTACTAGCAAACCAACAACAAACACTTGTTGTTACAATGAAACTCTCCCAAGAGTTCACTCTTTAGGATTGATAACCTAGCACTTTAGTTATCCAACTCCAATTCACTCCATCATTCTCTAGAATTCTCCCTCCATGGATGCACCAACTCCAAGGTATCTTTCATCTTCTCTACTTCCTCCCCATGCAAAAAGACTCCATGTGTAACACTATTGTATCCCAACCCATACAAATTCCCTCCCTTTGGATTTCTTTCTTGACTCACAAAATTCCCCAAGATTATTGTACTCAACCCTTATGTGCCCAATAACTTTGGGATGTGACCGCTCACACCCACCCTCTTACATGTATTAAATGATTGGATTTGGGAACACTCAACTAGAAATTAGAAGGTTCATATACAAATAGAATTTTAGGAAAATGGGTGGAATTAATATGCATGGGTAAATCCCCCTTGGACCCCTCTTGACCATTATCTTAGACTCTCCCTCTCTTTTGGATTAATTCAACCCCCATCTCTTGTCCATGTACCCTTAGCAGTTGGAATCACATTTTATTATTAAAACATAGAAATACAATTCACATATTACATCACTTTGGTGATAGCCACACATTATATCTACATAAGCATTGATTAAACCGGGAATTATAATGTGGATGTAACACTCCCCCTCCCCTACAATTGTACGTCATCCTTAGTGAAAACTATGCCGATACACACACACACACACACACACACACACACACACACACACACACACAAATTTACATCACAATAATTAGAAAATAAATTCTGCAAATTCACAACTCCAACATTAGTTCCAACCATAATATCATGTCCCTCTTAGCTCGCTGACCCAGGGAATACACCATTCATTTTTTTAGAGTTAACCCAAGGGATGTACCATCCATTTATCAATTCTAACCCAAGGAATGGGAAATTATTTTATCAGGTCCCCCAACACAGTTAGCTAGGATTCTGAGATGTGGTTCTGGAACTCTAGCTGCTCAAAATGGAGTATTACATTATGTTTCCTTGAAAAATGTCAAAAAATTGTGGGTATTCTTCCTACATGTTTTCTTCATGCTCTCATGTATCATTTTCAGGAACGTAGTAGGTCCATTGAACCTTTACCATCCCTATGGTCTTGTTCCTAAGCACTTTGACTTTCTAGTCCAGGATGCGTAATGATTCCACTTGGAAATTCCCTTCGTGCTCCACTTGGATCACATTCCAATCAATTATGTGGTTAGGGTCAGGTACATATTTATTTAATAATGACACATGAAATACATTTTTCTCTCTCATGGATGCAATACATGTTAGCATGTATTCATCTGGCCCTATCTTTTCTAATATTTCAAAAGGCCCACAATATTTTGCTGCCAACTTTGGGCAACTACCTAATCTTATCGAAATTCTCTTTGCATTCACTTTTAAGAACACATGTTCTCCCACTTTAAAATCTCTAAACACTCTATTATTGTTTGCATATCTTTTCCTCCTATCTTGGGAAACATTTAAATTCTTCTTTATCTTTTCCGTCTACTCTTCCATTTCCTTCAAAACATCTGGCCCAAAAACTACTTTGTCTACTGGATTGTCCCAACTCACCAGAGTGTTACATTTCTTCCATACAATGCTTCAAAAAAAATCATTTTCAATGAGGCATGGTGCCCATTGTTGTAAGAAAACTCAACTAAATGAATATAATCTTCCCACTTTTATGAATGGTCCATCACATACATTTTAGGCATATCCTCAATTATTCTGTTGGTCCTCTCTGTTTTCCCATCTAAATCTGGATGATATGTTGTATTGACATTTAGATTTTTTCCAAAGCGCTTGAAAAAACCTTTCCAAAAATTTGAAGTGAACTTTGGATCTCTATATGAAACTATTTCCTTAGGCACTCCATGTATCCTAGCAACTTCGTTCATATAAATTTCTGCAATATTTGTTGCATTGTGTGTAATCTTTATTGGAATAAAATGCATTTCCTTAGTTAATTTATCCACCACCACCATGATGGAATCATGTTGCTTCATTGTTGTAGGAAGATTTCTAATAAAATCCAATGTGACAACTCCCCACTTCCATTATGGAATGGGAAATGGATGTAGCAAACCTGTTGGATGCCTATGTTCAGTGTTTACTTTTTCATATTCTAAACATCTGGTTATGTAACTAGCCACTTCCTTCTTCATTCATGGCCAAAAATATTGTCTTGTTAAAGATGCAATTGTATTATAATATCCTAGATGCTTGACATATGGCACATTATGCATTTCCTTCATAACTACATTTTCCAGCTCACTAGAATTGGACACATATACTTTTCCTTTGTACATGAGAATCTCATCTTCTTTCAGCTCATAAGAATTAAATTTATGCTGAAAATTACCTTGTTGTAATATCTCTTTTACTTTTAGATAATGTTGGTTGAAATTTGTTGTTGCAACAATTTTGTCTTTCAGATTTGTCCTATATATGATGATGGCTGCAATATGTTTCTCATGTCCCCTCCTGTTGAGTGCATCAACTACTTGGTTTTCTTTTACCTTTATATGCTTAATTTCAAAGTCATATTCACCTAGAAATTCCATCCATCTAGTTTGTCTGGCATTTAGCGTTGGTTGTCCAAACAATGCTTCAGACCACAGCGATCCATACTTAGCTCGAATTTCTTACCCATAAGGTAATGCCTCCACATTTTTAATGCATGCACAATTGCTATTAAATTCAAGTCATGTGTAGCATAATTCCTCTTATACTCCTTTAATTTCCTAGACTCATAGCATACCACATGATATTTTTGACTGAGGACTCCACCGATCCCTTCCTTGCATGCATCGGTGCACACAAAAAAATATTCATTTGGGTATGAAATATTTAATATTGTTGTACTTGTCATTATTTCCTTCAACTACTGAAAAATATCTTCACACTTGGAAGTCCATTCAAACTTCACTCCCTTCTTTTGTAAAGAAGTGTTTGGACTTTCAATATTCAAAAATCCTTTTATGAATATTCGGCAATAACCGAAAAGACCCATGGATGATCTTACCTCTGTCACATTCTTTGGCATTGGCCATCCTTGAATGGTCTCTATCTTCTTAGGATCCACTGCTATCCCATCCCCTGAAATTATATGCCCCAAGTAGTGAATCTTCTTTTGGTAAAAGATGCACTTACTTAGATTAGCATACAATTTATGCTCTCTTAAAACTTGCAATACCATTCTTAAATGCTATTCATGCTCCTCTTTTGACTTAAAACACATATATCATCTAGAAACACAATTGCAAACTTGTCTAGGTATTCCCTAAACACTCCATTCATTAAACACATAAAGACTAATGGGGCATTTGATAGTCCAAATGGCACTACCATGAATTCATAATGCCCATATATTGTCCTGGAAGTTGTTTTGTTGATGTCTTGTTCCTTAATCCCCACTTGATGATATCCTGATCTCAAGTCAATCTTCAAAAACTTTCTTGCACCTTTCAACTGATCAAACAAATCATCAATTCTTGGAAAATGATATTTTTTTATTTATGGTAACCTTATTAAGTTGTCTGAAATCAATACACAACCTTAAGGTTCCATATTTATTCTTCACAAAAAGAACCGGGGCTCCCCGAGGTGACACACTTGAGAATATATAACCCTTCTTTAACAACTCTTCAAGATGCATCTGCAACTCCTTCAACTATGGTGTTCCCATTCTGTAAGGTTTCTTGGACATTGGGGCAGCTCCTGGCACACAATCAATAGAGAAATCAATGTCTCTCTTTGGTCGAAATCTTGGGATTTCTCTAAGAACATCCTCAAAATCCTTTAAGACCAGATGGTATTCAATGTTTGCTAGTTTATCTTTGGATTCCTCTTCCATGTGGGCTGCAAAATCTGACATCCCTTCTTAAAACTCTTCTTCAACTACATAGTTGAAAACTTTCTAACAACTACAACTCTTGGAATGCCTTGAATCTTTCCTTGCTACCATTCTGCAAGTGAAATATTTCAATAATGTTAGCATTTATGTAACTATGGCTAGCTCTAGAATCAATTAAAATAGTTATGGGATAGTTATCAATCTTACCTTCCACTTCGATCATGGGTGGTTGATATTTGGCTTACTTGTTTTCCAAGGTTGCATAAATCATTGACATGCTTCCTCCCATATCTTCTACTGTTTCATCCTCCTGAATGTTGTGGACAATCCTCATTATTTCTTCTTTGTGAGGGAAGTACCTATATAAATGATTTCTTTCACATCCCCAACGTTGAACAAGTTGCTTCCTTGGCCTTTTCCCAAATGAATCTGCAATATTATGCTCATTTTGGGATGATTTACCTTTCTAATTTGCTTGGGTGTTGTTCTTGAAAAACGACGGCTTAAAGCCTTTCTGCCTTTGATCCTTTTCCCCTTTCATCTTATCATTCCAAAATTTTTTGAAATGGTCCTCCTCTTCTTTTCTCATAAAGATGCCTTGCTCTCCTTATGGATTCTTCCAAAGTCTTGGGGTTATCATATTGAATCTTTTCACTGTAGAAGGAGGGTAACCCACTTAGAAACCTTTGTATTTTGACTTTCTCATTCTTGATGACGTCAACATACTTCAACAACTCAAAGAACCTCTTTTCATATTCATCCATTGCCATAGTTCCCAACTTGAGTTCAAAGAAACATTTCATCTTCCTTTCATAGTAATGCTCAGACAAATATTTCTCTTGGAAAAATACCTTGAACTGCCTCCATGTGATCTTCTTCTCATCAAGGTTCTTGGCTTGCTTTAGCTGAACCCACCACATGGATTCATTTTCTTGTAAGTGGTAGGTGGAAATTCTAGCTTTCACTCGGGAGGGGTAATCATGTAGTTGGAAATATTTCTTCATTTCCAACAGCCAAGTGTAATACCCCAATTTTGATTCCCCATATTAAATAATGTATTTTGTTAATTTATGAAATACCAAAGTGTCCAAACAATTAAGAGAGGCTGACGTTCTTAGGAAATGTAATGTTTTGATCATTATTAATAATAAAATACATCACTAGCTACTAGATGGACAAGGACAAGAGTTATAGGGGGCTATGATTCCACAAGAGAGGGGGGGAGATGATTCCATAAAAGAGGGGGCTTGAGGGGCTAAATATTTATTTTTTATTTTATTTACCCATTTTGGTTTTAATGGAGAATATTAGTTACATGAGCTTCTTGGGGGACAACCATATGTATATTTAATTCCAAGAAATATATAAACCCATCTTTGGGTTGTTTGGGGGGTTCACACTCTTCATTATGTTCTCATTCATTTTGATCTTGGCTTGGGAAAGAAAAACGAATTGTTGGAGAGGAGTTATTGTTTTTTTGGCTATAATGACTACTTGTGTATTCCAACCATGAATTAATGCCTGCGTGTTTGAGATGCATTGTCATGTGTTAATTTTTTCTCACAAGTGTGAATCCTAAGAGGCTCAGCATGGAGATTCTTGAACAGATGCACTGGATCCATGGAAGGAGGTGGAAAACCCGAGGTACTGTGTGGAAGATAAGGGGGTCCATTATCTTGGGTTGTGCAGGCCAGATAGAAGAGAGATGGTGTACTTTGGATTGTTGTGTGCATTGAGAATCTTGTGAGATCTTGAGTGATGATTAGTTTGGGAAGCTGAGTGACACTTTGAAACTGTCATGGTGGATCCATAGCCCTGGATCAAGGGTGAAATTGTTGTTGAGACTTGGAATAACAATATCTACGGTTGGGTGGAACGTCCTTGGTCTGCAACCAGTTGATGATTTGTTTAATTAAAGATAAGTTATCTCTGTCATGGTTTCATCTACATGTATATTTATTTCCTATGTGTATTAATTATTATCTAGGAGATTCAGGTTTATAATATGCATGCTTGTTGGTTATTCTTGTGTATGTAATTATATTCATTTATTTTATGTTGTAGCATGAATCTTGATCTCTGCATGTGAATATTTCATGCGTCTTTGTTAATTAAAAAAATATCAGAATTCAAAATCAGTTCAGAAGTGAGTTTTGAAGTAGTGTGGCCAGCCTATGGGTGGTTGGGTACATTACATATTGGTATCAGAGCTTATGGTTCAACATCAGACTGGTATGAGACATTAATTTTGTGAATTTTTCAAATTTTCTATTGCAGATTTGTTTGTTATGAATTTCGTGGGGGGAGGGTGACGGAGAAGAACATAAGTGAAACCCCCAAATTATGAGTATATTTCGAGTTTTAGTGTTCAGAGTAGTCAAATAAGTTATTTATGGTGTCGATCTACAGTTGTTGAGTCAAATTCAGCCTCAGAAGCTCAATTCCTACGTGTTTCATGGTGGTTGTGTAATTTCATAGATTAACGACCCAAATTAATTTGATCGTGAGGATCCATAGTCAAGATTTAATCGTAGAGGTCCAAGAAAGGCATTCTCAACATGACTTCAAGAAGGAAGTGTCGGAAGGAATTCAAAGTCAGGCATGAGATTGAGTCTGATGACAAGAGTCTGAAATAATAAGAGTTGTTAGATCAGTCAGATCCATTCTCAATCGTAGATCTCTCAGAAGTATGGATTCGAAAGGTCCAAATTCAGACATAAGTTGGAAGTCTAAAGAAGAGAAGCCTGATGGTAGAAGCCCGAAGGAACAATATCTTTTAGATCAGTTGGGATCATTCTTAGCTTTCAAATCTCACGAAGATATTCTTTCGGAAAAGTGTTTTAGAAGATCTCATTCAGAAGAGTTCCAATGGTATCGAAATAGAATATTCTTCGATACCATCCTTTTAGAAGAAGTGAAACTTCACAAATATTCAAAATTCTGAATGAAAAGTTTCGACGATATCGAAAGGGAATATTCTTCGATACCCTCCTTTTCAAAGAATTCAAAATTTTCTAATCATCTGAACTCCGAATGAAAAGTTTCGACAATATTGAAATGGAATATTCTTTGATACCCTCCTTTTCAGAGTAGTGAAACTTCACCAACATTATGAAATCCGATTGAAAAGTTTTGACAATATTGAAAGGGAATATTCTTCGATACCATCCTTTTTGGAGCAGTGAAACTTCACCAATATTTTGAACTCTAAATGAAAAGTTTTGACAATATCGAAAGGAAATATTCTTCGATACCCTCTTTTCGGAGCAGTAAAACTTCCCCAATCTTTTGAACTTCGAATGAAAATATCTAACGGTATAGAAAAGGAAATATTCTTTGATACCCTATTTTCAAAGTCCCACTTGAGCTCGATTCTTCAACACTCTGAATGGGCACCTCCGACGAATGATCCAGATCTCTTCTGAATTGAGATCGACGGTGCAGATTTCCCTGTAGGCCATTTTCTTATTTTGTCCATAATTGGAGAAGACTAAGTCATATTTGGATGAAACTTATGGTTTTTTTTCTGAAGAGGTGAACTCTACAAAAGTTCCAGAGAGGGTCATTGTCTATTTATGCTTGGCTTTGTCAGAAATTGTGAAATATTGGCTTTTAAAGATGTGGGTCCAGATCATTGGTAGAGGTCCAAATTAAGATGAAATTCATTGAGAGTGTCCAAAAAGCATACAAAAAAATAACTCATGAAGGAACTGAATAAATACTAAGGGGATTGAAATGGGGATACTGAAATAAGCCAAAATCCACTATTCTGGGCCACTTTTTTGGGGATTTTTGAGATTTTCGGAGGAAAAGTGACCCCAGATCACAAAACTAAAAATTTTATTTACCCAAAATTTTATACAGTCATCAAGAAAAACAACTTTTGAGTAGTGAAAATTTTTCAAAAGTGCACAGATTGAGAGATAGCCAATTTTGCCAAAAATTCTAAGTTTGGAAAAAGAGGTGAAAAATGGAAAAATGGTCATTTCCAGATTGCTGCAGTTTTTGACTGGAGAATAAGATTGAAAATATGGAAGTTTTAATGTATTCATTGTCATTTTTATTATCTGCACCTCATATAAATTTTTCTCTAGTTCCTGACATATTTTCTTTTGCAGTTGACTGAAATTGGCATTTCAATAAAATTTCACCAGTGGAGAAAATGCACAAATGGGGTGAAAATGGTTTTTTCAGGAAGCCATAACTTTCAGCTCATAAATCGTATTAGGGAAATAATATAGTTGTTAGAAATATGATTCATAGGATAATAACATATAATTATTAGACATCGGAGAATTATGATATAAATATTCATAAATTGAGCAGAAAAAGGACTTGCAACATTAATTGACAATTTTTTATGATATACATATTTCTAACAAAAATGGTTTCTTGCACATTTTACAGAGTTAGGGGGTATAAACATATCAATTCAATAAAAATTCATATTCAAGAAATGGAGGAAGGATGGGGAGCCTTCAGTTGTGATAAAGAAGCCAAAGGACAAAATATCAGTGTTGGTAATGGAGAGACAAAATCAAATAGACACAAGGGCATAGGGGAGAAAGAAACATTAATGGAGGCTGTGAGAAGCTTGAGAATAGAAGTAAAAAGATACAAAGAAGACAATTAGAGGCTAATAAGAGAACAAAATCAGATAAATTCTCAAGTGATGCAAAGCTTAAATCAATTGTAGAGGCAAACAAAGAATGGATCAAACTCAATACGTGAGGAAGAGAGAAGATATAATGAAAGAAGAGACAACTACATAAGAGATGGTTATTCAAGAAGTGATAGAAGAACTCATAGAAATAACTCACCTCACTCAACAAGGAAATTTTATGCATTTGAAGATTCCATAAGTGGTTCATAGGTGTCTCATGTTAAGCACCAAAGAAGAAGACATGAATTGAACAGTTTGCAAGGAAAGTTTAGGAAGCTTAAGAAACCATACTTTGACGGTGAAAGAGAAAGGGAAGATGATTTTGAAGCATGTTTTCTTGGACTCAGGAGGTATTTTCAATTTCATAACTACTCATCAATCCTAGAATCCAAAATTGCCACTTACCATCTACATGGAAAAGTTGTTATCTGGTGGGATCAACTTAAGCAAGTTGAGCACATAAATGAGAGCAGGATCAATTGGAAGAAATTAAAGAAATATTTTCAAAAGGTGTACCTTTCAGAGCACTTCTATGACAAGAAAATGTAGGAGTTATTTGAACTCGGACTGAGAAGCATGACCGTGGCAGAGTATGAAAATAAGTTCTTGGGACTGTTAAAGTATGTGGGGTTTATAAAGGATGAGAAGGTGAAAATATAGAGGTTTTTGAGTGGATTTATTTCATTTTATAAAGAGAATATTCAATATGATGAGCCCAAGACTTTGACTGAGACCATCGGGAAGGATAATTACCTGTATGAGCAAGGAAAGGGTAGGTAGTCTTTGCATAAATCTTGGAAGGGTAAGTACCTATATGAGAAAGGAAATGGAAAAGAATCTTTGCAAAAATCTTGGAAGGATAAGAAAAAAGAGAAGTCTGATTAGAGAAAGAAATGATTCAAACCTCCTTTCAACAAAAATATCCCAAATAAAAATAAGCATGAACAACATGCTAAGGATAAATCCAAGAGAGTATACTCCTTGAGAAAAAGGGGGAGACCACCAATCCAATGTTGGGGATGCAAAGAAGATCACATGTACAAGGATTTCCCTCATAGAAAAGACAAAGTGAAGACCATGCAAAACATCCAAGAGGCTATGACAGTAGAAGACATGTGAAGAATATATGCAACCTTAGAATATTGACAAGAAGATTACCAATCCAATATGATCGAGGTGGAAGGTAATATCATTAATCATCCTTTTGCTATTTTAATTGATTCAAGAGCAAGGCATTGTTACATTGATCCTAAAATAGTGGATAGATTACATTTGGAGAAAAGTAAGCTTTAAAAATCGAGTTTGGTTCAGATATCCATTGGAACCAAAAGAAGGATCAATGATATGGTCAAGGGTTGTTCCATAAGTCTTAATGAAGTGAATACTAATGTTGATCTAAATATTATACCATTTGGATATTATGATGTTCTAATTGGAATGGATTGGTTGGACAAGCATCGTGTGTTCCTAGATTGTCATAACAAGACATTTACATGTCTTGATAAAGAAGGAAAACATAGCAATGTGAAAGGAGTTCCAAGACCCATTTCTATAATGGAGATTTCATCCTTACATTTGAAGAGATGTTTCAGGAAAGGATGTCAATTGTATGCAGCCCATGTGGAGGAGCCAGAAAAGACAAAAGGGCCAATCTTTGAAGATTTTTTGGTAGTGCAAGATTTTTAAGATGTATTCCAAGAAATACCAGGATTTCCACCAAAAAGGGAGATAAATTTCTCTATTGATTTAGTACCAGGAGTTTCCCC
This sequence comes from Picea mariana, assembly GCA_032191745.1. Taxonomy (NCBI): domain Eukaryota; kingdom Viridiplantae; phylum Streptophyta; class Pinopsida; order Pinales; family Pinaceae; genus Picea; species Picea mariana. Next base: position 164,485 of record JASDQU010010022.1, on the reverse strand, counting down.
ATTATCAAAAACATGTTACATAATGAGTACATAGAAATGAAAAGAATTACAAATGCAGTTGGAATAATTTTTTAAGAAAGGGTACATACGTCCAAGTTCTTCAGCTTGGAGAGAAATGGTACTTTTGTCAAAAATAAGGATGGGACATTGAGGCCATGTATTGAATTTCGAAAACTAAATAAAGCCACTATGAAGAACAAATACCCTCTACCCATAATTGATGACCTATTTGATAAGCTAAGAGAGGAAAATATATTTTCAAAGATAAACTTGAGATCAGGATACCATCAGGTAAGAATCAAGGAAGAAGACATCAATAAGACAACCTTTAGAACTAGGTATGGGCATTATGAATTTGTAGTGGTGCCATTTGGACTGTCCAATGCACCAATTGTCTTTATGTGCTTAATGAATGGAATATTCATGAATTATTTGGATAAGTTTGTCATAGTATTATTGGATGACATACTTATCTATTATAAGTCAGAGGAAGAGCATGAGCATCACCTAATATTGGTATTACAAGTGTTGAGGGAACATTCGTTGTATGCCAAGATTAGTAAGTGTTATTTTTACCAAGAACAAATCCATTACTTGGGACACATTATTTTAGAACAAGGAATAGAAGTGGATCTAGAGAAGATTGAAGCCATTAGAGGATGGCCAACACCTAGGAATGTTTCAGAAGTCAGATCTTTTATGGGATTAGTTGGTTACTACAAAATATTTATAGCAGGGTTCTCTAAGATTTCTCATCCCATCACTTCTTTTCAAAACAAGGGATTTAAATTTCAATGGACAACTGAGTGTGAAGAGAAATTTAATTTGTTGAAAGAATTACTTACTAGTGCACCTATTTTAAAGATTGTTGATCCAAATGAATGTTTTTTGGTATGTACATATGCATGCAAGGAAGGAATGGTGGATTCCTCACTCAAAATAGACATGTCATTGGTTATGAGTCTAGAAAGCTTAAAAATCATGAGAGGAACTATGCCACGCATGAATTGGAACTTGTTTCCATTGTTCATGCATTGAAGATGTGGATGAATTATCTCATGGGAAAGAGATTTGAATTAAGAACAAACCATAGTGGTATGAAATATGTTTTTGAACAACCAACTTTGAATGTCAGGAAAACAAGATGGCTGGAACTTTTAAGTGAATACGATTTTGACATCAAGCATATCAAAGGAAAAAAAAAAAGTTGTTGATGCACTTAGTAGAATAATACATCTCATGCAGGCTACATCCATTAGTATGCATCAATCATATTTGAAGAGAAAAAATTTAGATGTTGTTGTTACAGATTAGCATTACCTACAGGTAAAACAAAGCTTACAACAGGAAAATGTACAACACGGAATTAAAGAATATGAGATCAGGGAAGATGGATTAATTATGCATAAAAACATAATTTATGTTCCTAGTTCCAAAGAACTTAGGAATTTGGTATTAAAAGAAATGCATAATGTTCCATATGCTGGACATCCTAGCTACCAGTAAACAATTGTAGAAACAAGAAGCCAATTATTTTGGAAATGAATGAAGAAAGATGTTTCCGACTACATTGCTATATGTATGGAATGTCAGAGAGTGAAGGTTGAGCATAGGCACCGAGTGGGTTTGCTACAACCATTACCAATTCCAGAGAATAAATGGGAAGTGGTAACCATTGATTTTATAACTAAACTGCCCAAGACAACAAGGAAACATGATTCAATCATGGTAGTGATTGATAAATTGACAAAGGCTGCTCATTTTTTTCCTGTAAAAATGAATCATACAACAACTAATATTGCAGAAATTTATATGAGGAAGATTGCTAGGTTGCATGGGATACCTAAGGCAATTGTTTCAGACATAGATACAAAGTTTACTTCAAATTTATGGAGGGGATTGTTTAAAGGATTTGGTACAAATATGAACTTTATCACAACATACCATCCACAGTCAGATGGGTAGATATCGAGAGTCAACCAAGTAATTGAAGACATGTTGAGAATGTATGCGATGGATAATCCATCTAAGTGGGAATATTACTTGCACTTGGTTGATTTTTCCTATAATAATGGGTATAAAGCTTCATTGAAAATGAGCCCATTTGAAGCTTTGTATGGTAGAAAATTCAATACTCTAGTGAGTTGGGACAACCCAATAGACAGAGTGGTACTTGGGCCAGAATTTCTCAAGGATATGGAAGACAAGATGGTTAGAATTAAGCAAATTTTAAAGGCAACTCAAGATAGATAGAAACGTTATGCAGATGAGAACATGACAAATAGAGAATTTAAAGTGGGGGATCATGTTCTTTTGAAAGTGAAGCCCAAGAAAATCTCATTGAAGTTGGGTATTTGTACAAAGCTAGCACTTAGATTCTGTGGTCCATTTGAGATATTGGATAGAATAGGGCTAGTTGCATACATGATTGCATTGTCTGCTTCCATGAATGTGCATAATGCATTTCATGTCTCTTTGCTAAAAAAATATGTACATGATCCTAACCATGTTATTGATAGGCATATGATTCAGGTAGAGACAGAGGGAGACTTTCAGGTCCAACGAGTGCACATATTGGACAAAAAAGTAAAAAATGCTCCGGAATCGTGTTATAGAGTTGGTAAAAGTCCAGTGGACCTGCTACGGGCTTGAAGATGCTACTTGGGAGCATGAAGATTCCATGAGGGAAGAGTACCCACGAATTTTTGAATAATTTTTAATTTTTGAATTTATGTTTTATATATGCACCAAGGATAGTGCCAAAATAAGGGGGAGGGGAATGTAATACCCCAATTTTGATTCCCCATATTAAATAATGTATTTTGTTAATTCATGAAAGGTAAGAGTGCCCAAACAATTAAAAGAGGAAAATGTGCCTAGGAAATGTAATGTTTTGATCATTATTAATAATAAAATTCATCATTGGATGCTAGACGGACAAGGACAAGAGTTATAGGGGGCTATGATTCCACAAGAGAGGGGTCTTGAGGGGATAAGGATTTATTTAATATTTTATTTACCCATTTTGATTTTAATGGAGAATATCATTTACATGAGCTTCTTGGGGGAAGGCCATATGGATCTTTAATTCCAAGAAATATACAAACCCATCTTTGGGCTGTTTGGGGGCTGTTTGGGGGGTTCACACTCTTCATTTTGTTCTCTCTCTCCATCCACTCTTTCACCCATTTATCATTCCTCATTCATTTTGATCTTGGCTTGGGAAATAAAAACGAATTATTGGAGAATAACCATTGTTTTGTTGACTGTAATGAATGATGGTGTATTCTAGTCATGAATTAATGCTTGCATGCCTAAGATGCATTGGCATGTGTTAAGGTTTTCTCACAACTGTGAATCCTGAGAGTCCCATAATGGATATTCTTTACCAAATACATTGGATCCCTAGAAGGAGCTGGACAACCTAAGGGACTACGTGGCAGATAAGGGGGTCCATTCTCTTGGGTTGTGCAAGATGGATAAAAGAGAGCTTGTGTACTTTGGATTGTTGTGTGCATTGAGAATCCTATGAGAGCTTGAGTGTTGACTGGTTTGGGAAGCTAAGTGATACCCTGGAACCGTCCTTATGGATTCATAGCCCTGGCTCGAGGGTGAAATTGTTGTTGAGACTTGAATCAACAATGTTTATGGTTGGGTGGAATGCCATTAGTCTGCAACCAATTGGTGATTCGTTTCATTAAAGATAATTTCTCTCTGTCATGGTTTCATTTACATGTATATTTATTTACACCATGTATTGATTGTTATCTATGGGATTCATGTTTATAATATGAATGCTTGTTGGTTATTGTTGTGTATGAAATTATATTCATTTATTTTATGTTGTAGCATGAATCTTGATCGCTGCATATGAATATTTCATGTGTATTTGTTAATTAAAAACTTATTAAAATTCAAAATCAATTCAAAAGTGAGTTTTGAAGTAGCATGGTTAGCCTTTGGGTGGCTGGGTAGGTTACACCAGGCCTCGGAATCAACCTCTTACCCTTTCCTGTTCTCACCACTTAAATTTGGTGGCTTGATCTTCCTGAGTTCACCTTGCAAGATGTCTACCTTAGGCCTTATTCTTTTCCCACGGAAATGCGACACACTTGGAATACTCCCTGGCCATGAACTTGCATGAGTTATTATAATGGATTTCCTTGGAGAATGATGGTGCCTACTCATGCTTCTTGACTACCTGGCATTTCCATGATCATCCCTTTTGCTATGGGATCTTGATGCTGACACTTGTCTAGCCCTAGTTGCTTGCTTGGTGCTAGAGTCCTTGTTGAATTTCTTATGAAACATGTTTAGGATTTGAAGTATCTCTTCTCGATCCTTCATAATCCTTTTTTTATTAGATATATAACTCTGCACTCCTCTATGCATGATTCTCATAGTGACAAGCTCCTGCCTATCTCTTCTTCCATTTGACTCTGTTTCAACATTCCCCATGCTGACATGCATACCTCTGAACTCTTTCTCATGGCTGTAATATCCTTGATAATATTCCATAACTCCAATCCTCATATGAGAACCAAATTTTCTTTCATGTACCTCTAATTCTATAAGAAATGTGCATGCAATAATTATTGTTAGAAACATGCATAACATAAAACATTTCATCCATTAGAATACATGTTATTTATTCATCAATTCATGAATTACACATTGCATCAATTCAAATTTTGATTCCCTTAAAGAATTCCTTTCTAAAAATAATTTCCAATGACTATACTCATGCCTCAATCTGAGTTTTGAGCGAAAAGTTACAACATTTACATGCTGCAATTTCCACTCTTTTACTGTTACAAAAATATATTTATTAATTTCTGAGAATTTTTGTTGCCTAAATAAAAATTATGGGTTGAAAAATGTATTCTAATCCTTAATACCTTTCCAACAACTATTTGTTTGCTCAAATATGATCTCCGAGATGAAAGTTATGGTCTGGAGAATTTTAGATTGTTTTAACCAATTTATCCCTGCATGCTACATGTGACTTATTTCTCTTCCTGCGCATTTTTAGGTACCCATAACAAAAATATGACTCCACCTATGGATTCTATGGTTTTTAATATTTCCATCGACTACTTGTGTTCCCCAAATAAACTTCTGATCACAGAGTTATGCCCTCTGGAAGTAAGTTTGGTGCCAAAATTTTACCCTTACTATTTTGGCTATAACATTCTCATATGAGCTCCGTTTTGTGAATCGTTTAGCTCATTGGATAGTTGTCTTTGAGTCTTTTACTTGAGATGCAGATACATAATTTACCTTGGATATATCTACTCTTATGGGTTCTGATTGGATAAAAACATTGTTTAGGGCCTCAAAAATTCCCCGCAAGTTAATGACCTTCAAAGCCCAAAAAAATCCGCATAAAACCATATGTTTTACTACTGTAACAACCCTTTAAATATGAATCGTTGATCTCAAATTGCATGGAATCTGAGCCATTGATCTGCACTACATCGACCATCGATGACCGACATTCTTCCTTGGGCACGCACCACACATTCCCTGATCTGTCGACGCAACCGTCGACCATCAACCCATTCCCTCGATAATCGATTTGTACACAACACCAAATAGGTCGAATCAATCATCATCCATCAACAATATTTGTTGGTCAATGGAACTCCTCACAGATTCTTTCAATGCCCAACCATCATCCCATTGAAAATAGACGAGCCCTGATGACTTTTGAAAACACTTTCCCAAATCGACCAACTTAACCATTGAACATCGGCCACCTCTGTTGGCTAACGTGGCAATCGCTGACATGGTTGACCCATGTGGGTGTTTATGTGGCATGAAACATCACCCTGAGGTGTCAACTTGGGTAATGTGAGATAACACATGCATGATGATGTGGCATCACATGTCGTTACCCTCTTTCCTTCATCATTCCTTGACAGATTTTCTTGCACGACCCGAACACCTCACTAAAATTCGACAGAATCCCAATCATCGATGCATCGATTATCGATGAATTCTCTTTCTTGATTTGAACACTTTGCCAAAATCAATTGATGCCTGACCATCGATGATTTTTGTTTCTTGATTTGAAACACTTTGTCGAATCGACCGATGCTTGACCACCGACCCATCTACCATCGTCGTTTTTCATCAGCGATTGAAAATGATTTGCGAGATTCGACCATCGACCATCGAAGATCAGTGATGTCCTTTGTCTGAACCAATCTCTTCACCATTTTGGTTGACTGACTATCGACCGTCGATGATTTCTCTTGGAGAATTTCCATACTTAGAAATTTTTGACCAAAACCCTAATGAATCTAAGCCTTTGATCTAATCCATTTCAAAATCCCCTAAAATGAATCCTAGCCATCAATTTGATCAACCTCTCAAATGAATGAAACATTATGAATTTTTAAATTTATCACAATGAATCTTGGTCGTCAATCTCGAGATCAAAAGAGATCTTGACCATCGATTCGCCAAACTTCTTGTAACTCTATAAGAGACCATTAAAACTTGATTTTCGATCATTCTAGGTCAAATTTTGATATGAAAATTTACTGCTCTACTCCATTAACATTATTAAACCATCGAGAGTCATTCAAAACTCATATTTTTCCCATAGATTTGGGGATTTATCTCTAAATTCTCTATTTCCCCCCAAATCTGTCACAAACAAAAGTTGCAACAACGAATTTTACCAATTCACTCTAGTTCGAGCCCGTCCAAGTCCGATGTTTGAACAAGAGGCTCCGATACCATAATGTAACGTCCCCCAACCCAACTGAGGGACATTACAGTGTAGAAAACTCTTAGAAATGAATTTTTTGTTAACTATTTTAATACATTTACAGTTAACTAATTTCATGTAGCTTTTAGCTACGAATTAAAAATATTTAGCTATTGTCTATAACCATAAAATATATGCATATACAACATGATAAAATGATCATGAAATACAACTAGTAAACTTCATTACAACAACAAATATATCATTCTTATTTATAGAGATCAAACACACCAATTTAGCTCATAAATACAAGACAAAAAATAGATAAGCACTTATCTTTTAACAATGGTTGTTGAAACAACTGCTTGGGATGGACATTCCACCTAACCATAGACTAATTGTTCCAAATCTCAATAGCCCAACACACCCGAGCTAAGGATAGTAATCCACAAAAGAGGGTGGTCTCACACCATCCACTAACATCTGAGAAAAAATGCACAACCCATTGATATATTCCGAGCAACTATCCCGATTTTCTACCAACTCTCTTCCTCTTAGCCTACCCAACCCAAGGAATGTACTGCTTCACTAATCTCAGTCCCTTGGGTATCCCATTCATTTATTAGGGCCTCTCTGGCACAGGTAGCTAGGGATATCTTAGCTGGGAACTCAAGGGAACTTGCTACTAGGAAAACTACCAACAAACCAACAAAAAACACTTTTTGTTATAGTGCAACTCGCCTAAGAGTTCACTCTTTAGGCCTAACAACCTGGATATTCAGTTATTGAACACTAATTTACTCCAAATATGCTCCAACATTCTCTATAATTCAACCTCCATGGATGCACCAACTCCAATCTCTCTTTCTTCCTCTCTATTTCCTCCCCATGCACAAAAACTCACTGTGTAAGACTGTTCTCCCCCAACCCATATGAATTTCCTCCCTTTGGCTCACTTTCTTGATTCACACACTTCCCCAAGCTAATTGTACTCAACCCCCATGTGCCCAACAAATTTGGGATGTGACCACTCACACCCACCCTCTTACATGTATTCAATGATTAGCTTTGGGAACACTCAACCATAAATTAGAAGGTTCATATAAAAATAACAATTTTAGGAAAATGGGTGGAATTAATATACATGGATAAATCCCCCTTGGACCCCCTCTTGACTATTATCCTAGAATCTCCCCTCTCTTGTGGATTAATTCAACCCCCATCTCTTGTCCATGTCCCCTTAGTAGCTGACATCACATTTTATTATTAAAACATAGATATACAATTCACATATTACATCGCTTTGGCTGTAGCCACATATTACATCTGCATAAGCATTGATTAAACCGAGGATGTCTTAATTATAACATTGTATCAGGATCAAGAATGACCTAATCTCCATATTTTATATTTAATAGAAGTTAAGAAACACATTTGGAAAAACAACCAATGATCCATAAGTTTTGTTAGCATGTCTTATCGCTAAATATTAAGCATTTCCTTGGCCTCGACCTGTTCCTCCATGAGATCCTCATCCGTGTACTTACTAAGAAGTTCATCATGTTTCTTCTTCTCCATGACCATGCTCTTGATCGCTTTCTCATCCAGAAGGGGAACATGGGAAACATACTCTCACTCTCTCTGTTATTGGTTTCACTTGTCCTACTCTCCCATTTCTTCCACCACATCCTCATCTTCCTTGAACAGAACCGACTTAATGACAATGACCTCATCGCTCTTGATCATCAACCTAGCCTCCCTCTAGATATAATTGATCCTCTACCACTCCCTCAATGCTCTTTCATGCATCTCCTCCTCTGCGGGCCACTTGAATTTCTCCAATATATTGTTCTCATCATCCCTGTTTCCATAATAATTGGCATCAATTCAATGGGAAATCACATACCTAGACCTCCTCTTCTTCACCTTGGAGGAGCTTATCAAATAGATCTTTAACGTTGGAGAGGAATTTCCTAGATGCAGTTGTATAATTAGTTGTTGGAATACTGTAACATCCCATCTTATAGTAATCAATTGTACAAGTGCGACTGGGAAATTC
>JASDQU010010022.1:140017-155504 GCA_032191745.1 Picea mariana | reverse complement strand
GCCAATTATTATGGCGATAGGGATGACAAGAATTGTATCTTGAAGAAAGTCGATGTAATGTACCCAAAGGGAATATGCTAGATTTTCTTGTCAAATAGAGATCTAGTTACATTCTTTATATGTTATTAAACTAATTAAGTACTTTCCACAAACAAATTTCACATAACCCATAGATAAGAAATTTTACAGACATGTTTCATACACTAGAAATTAGAAGAGATAATATGGCACTTTATTAATGATGGAATTTTGACCCCCAATACAATGACTTGGGATGCTATAAAAATTGTGTCAAAACAACAAATAATAAATTGAAAATCAAAACCTATTGTAGTTCCCTTATCCCTCCTGGTAGATGTCTTCTCCAATCTGCAGAAGGATAACTCCAAATATCCAATCCTCCTCCAAGTGTGATGCAATAATCCTGTAAACCTCTGTTGAATATAATGATGTGTCGCTCCAACAACACCAACTGTAGTAATCCGATCGCTCGTACTTGAAAAAAATTTTCAACTTAGATCGCAAAGGGCCTCGCACGACATAGCTGGACTTATATCAAGGCCTCGCATGATGAGGTTGGGAAACTAGAGAGGGCCTTGTGGGATACCCTATGCTCAACTCACGTGGATGACTCTAGACACAGTTTCCTATAACACTTCGAACTCCTACGAAATCAGAGTACGACCTCCTCTGTGAATTTCCTCCAATATCATGTGTAATCTGATCCAAACTATTACAAAACCAAACTAAATCTCCAATGAATACCCCATAAGAATCTTTTCTAAGCTCCAATGGAAATCTTGGGTGGATTCTCCTCTTGTCTAGATAGGGTGGATATTGCACCATCAAAACCAAACCAATAGTAGAAGGGTTTTTCTAAACCCCAATGAAACAATGACTCCAAGAGCACTTCCAAAATGAGAGATCAAATCATAATTCCAAAGTGAGGCTCTACCCCTCCTTTTATCCTTTTTCCATGTCTTCTAGAACTTTTCTCTTTTTGACCAAATCAAACGTGACTTCTAGAACTTCCCCCTTTTCGACTAAATCAAACCCTAACCTTATTTTCCCTCCAATTTTCACTTTAAAATTAAAAGTCACTTTAATAATGGTTAAGTAACTTATTAATCTAAATTTACTTAATGTCACTTTAAATACATAATATATCCTAACTAAGTGACATTAAATAACCCCTTTTGACTCCCTTTTTTTTTACTGATAAGAAAAAAAAGTCATTTCCACTGCCGAACAAGGGAATCCAAAAATGGGTACATGACAAATCCTCCCTTCCCAAATATTGTTTATCCTCAGGCAATGCCATCATGACCTATTTCTCCATTAACAAATCTAAATTGATACTGAAAATGATACCAGGATCCCAAACCACCCTGTAAGATGTGAAACATCCTCCACTCAAGGCATGGTTTGGTAAGGTACTGACAAAAGAGTCCTCCTGAAAACTACCAACAAGTAAGGAAACTTGGTGCTGCAACAACTCGATCAACCATCAAGGAATTTCTCTGCTAAAGAACCAAACTCCTGAAAGAAAAAAATGGCTCTTCCTCCATGTCAATTGCTACAGTTTCTCCTACTGAAATCTTAGGGTCCCAAGCTATCCTCTGAATGGAATCATCATGTTGTCATTGCGCCACTCTGATCGCAAAAATATGATCCTCCTACCTAAACTGCATTCTCCACACTTTCATCCACAAGTCGTAATGCCTCAATGGATCGTTCCCTCGATCGAGAATCATACCCATCCAATGTATCTTAGTGAATTCAACTAGACCAACTCTAAAATCAAACACCATGGAGAAGTCTATGTGGTCACCAACTGATAGGGAATCCACTACACCTAGTCCCAAAGTATCAAAGGAAAAATCCCTAATACTCCAATGCCTGCAGTCTACTACAATCGTCTGAGCATTTTCCAGACAATATCCCAACATATCGTTCACAAAGTCCCTCCATGTGAACATAAGAACCCCATATATTGTAAAGTTGTCAAGATCCCAAACTAACCTGTATGACGTGAAGCATCGTCCACTCATAAAATTGGTCTGTAAGGTGCTACTAAAAGGATCCACTTGATTGCTCCTGATAGGCCAGGAAATCATAAGCTGTATAGACTCGTTCAACTCCTCAAAAGACCACTCCTCCAAGCAACCACTCCCAAGCCTCCCAAAAGTAAACTCCGGAAATTCAAAACTGATGCTCTCCTCTCTAATAGTATTTGAACTGTCAAACAATATAATCCCAGGGTCCCAAACTAATTCTAGAAAGGTACCAACATGCTAACGCTGCACCAATTTGATCATCATCATTAGATCAATCCTCCTAGTATGCATCCTCCTCTCCTGGAACCCCAAGCTAATCTCCTTGAAGGGACTGAAACCACCATCCTGAATCCTCCCTTGCAAAGGTGTCTCAGTGAAATCTAAGCCTGCAAATCCATGAGTAGCCTCCAATCTATCCTACCACACGGAGTAATTCTTGACCTCCCCTCTACTAACACCCCAAAAATAAAGTAGACCAATCATTGTCATCCTCATCTGAATCAATCTATCACTTAGATGAATTCTCGGATCCCACCACCAAATTAGAATCCCACCACTCCCAATACCTGCTAGTTTATGTTATGCAATATCGGTAACCATCATAGTCAAAGTGAGTCAAGTCCTTGGTATACCATCATTCAATGAAAACCAAGTACTAGGAATCAACTATGTGCCTGCTAATCTGTTAGACTCCTGCCAAACTATACTAGGAAATATTCTATCTCAGTCACCATCAATGTCATCAAGTAAACTATGGAGTCTAAAGACCTTCCTGGAAAATAGTCCTATCACTTGTGATATCTCATACTCATACGAGTACCTAGAATGCCCTGCCAAAGGTGAATCATATGTATCCCTCATAATATTATCCCTAAGCTTGGACTCAGGGACTACATGTTTGCGACCTCCATAGTGGATAATTTCATCCACCACTCTGTAAGCTGAAATCTCTGTGAAATGATCCATTACAAAATTGATATCCTCCTGTGATTTGACCAAATATACCAAAATAAATAACTCTAACATGGCTATAATCCTACCTGCCTCACCCAACTAACTCATGTGAACTCTCCATGTCCTATTGAATCTACTGTTGGAATAAGAGAATAACACTAGATTCGACTGCCACTTCCTGCAAGACTGGAAAGTGTTAGGTGATTTGGTCAACCCCAATGGTATGATGAAGGACTCAAGGTAACATATGAGAGAAATATTGTGGGTATCCTGCTCTCTATCCCTACTCTAGTGATATCACATTCAAACATCAATCTCCTAGGAATATTCCTCACCATAAAACTCGTCCATCCACTTATTGATCATGGGTGAACCAAACTTAATGATATGTATGAAGTCCCTGTCTAAAGGTCTCCCCGAGGGAAACATCCCAAAAACCCACTACACACCACCATACACCACTGTATACTTTTGTAGACCATTTCACACCACTGCATCATCATGTACTACCATGTATCCTATATGTGCCACTATATAAAACTAATATCAGTTGAACCTGGATCCTAGAGTGATGTATCCACATTTGTCCTATACTCAATCCCCCAATCAACTGGTGCATATACTTCCTTGCTAGTTGGTCCACAAGGAGTATGCTCAACTACCTCATCTATAGCTAAGACTTAAGCCAAAAGAAACAACTCATTATCTATGTAATGCAAAATAGGCGCACGGTCAAAACCCTTTGTGTCAAAACTCTCCTCATACACCTACAACTATGAATGATCCTTGTGTGGAATCATCACAAGAGGTGCCTCCCTCATATCATGAGTGCCACTCCTTCCCTCATGTGTCACTGCCTCCAAATATGATGGAGTCTCTGCTGCTATCAATGATGAAGAGCATGCCAAACTAAGCCAGGAACAAATCTCCTCAATCTCCCTTTCCTTGTCCTCAATGAACTTGAGAGCAAGGTCCCTATAGATTAACAAATGAAAATACTTGGATTTCACCTACTCTAGTGCCTCTTTGATGATGCGTGATTGGGAAAAAGTGACTCCATCTGCAATTCCCTTATGCCTCTCCTCCATCTGGGTTTTCCACATAAGGTCTTCAATAAATTTATGAGCTCCATTTTCCCTCATCAACACCTACACAATTTGCTCCTCTGTGACCAATAGTAGGTTCTCCAAATCATGCAATGTTATTTCATGAACATGGCGTGGGCTATCACACAAGGGATCAATTGACTCATTAGATTATGTCATGAAATGTGAACTATCTTCGTCATACAAGTTTTTTGATCCACTCCCATCCCCTAAATCAACCTCTTATTTTTCATCCACACATAGCTCCCACTCTTTGTCACATTCTATTACAACCATTTATGCATCATCATACATATCATAAATAGGATGAGGTGTTAAATTCCTATTTGAACCATATCCATCATTAATATCATACACGGGAGGAGATGATGAATCCTTAACATCATATGATTATAATATTTTCTCATAGTCATCATAAGTAGGACAAGATGTCTTAGCTTCATATTATCCATCAAGCACACTAGTGTCATTGGCCTCATCAGTCATTTCTAATGATGTGTTAGAAGTTGTTGTTTTTTATTCCTATATGCACACATCCTTTGTATGACTAGATGCATTCTCTTTGTCACACACCCAACCACCTAAGTACCTTTTAGGAGACGGGGTATTGAATTTTCACTTCTTCTAACGATATTAAATCTTCTATATCACAACTCCATCATCTTCTGCTCGTTAATAACTTTTGAATGATGAAAATTTTGCTTAGATTTGAGATTTAGAACGAGGTGTTGTTGCTTGAATCCTTCAGGACATAAACGACAACCTCATGAGGACATTAATCCCCCTTCGTTTTTAGAGAGGTGGTTCTCCTCTTTGGATAAAAGATATATCTTTGAATATCTTGGAGTAGGGAGAGTGCTAGACAACAAACCCCAAATCTTTAATACTTTGATTTAAATGAAAAATGGTTCTTTAATAACCCCGTATGATCTTTATGTGCAACAAAAGTCTTTTTACAATAATAAAATATTGAAGGAGGGTTTCAACATTAGAATTAAATTGTGATCAACATCACACACAATATTCTTAATCATATATAAATACATCCATGTCTTCTTCATAAAAAATAAGAGATAATAATTTGATCATCTCAAATAATTTTAAAAGAGTACAACTATCAATATCAAAAGAGAATTGGATAGGTCAACCTCAAATATCTCATACTTAAAACTCAAAGTTACAAGATACAGTCAAGATCAACCCCAAAGCAATTCTTTGTGGAGTTTTATTCATGAAAGATGTTCTTCATTAAAAAATATTTGACAACCATGTATGTGGCTGAAAATGCTCCATGATCATATAAGAAAATATCGTAGAAGAATATAAGAAAAACACTAAACAACTCAACCTTGTGCCCAACTCTGAGATTCAAGCATAAAACTATGAGAAGTGGTGTAGAATAATAGAAAGAAAGGAGAAGATGGAGATTTATTTATTTTGATTAGAAGCTTGATTGTGTATCCATGGCTGTACCTTCTTCTTCCTCTGATATTCTACCCTTTCCCTATCACAATTCCGATTCTTGGACCTTTTGATGAAGCCTCTCTTCTCTTTTAAAGAAGAGATTTTCTAACTACTTGAGTAGTTAGGGTTTCTACCTTTCTTGAAATTCTCATACAATTTTTTTCTTGGAATATTCCCTTTAATTAATTACTCATTAATGAACTCACATAATTAAAATAAGTATATTGGAAATGGGTCCCTCTCCCTTTTTAAAAAAAGGTTTTAATTAAACTTTTATTTTTAAAATTTAATTAATTAATTTTCCATTAAAAGAGGACGACTATAATTTACTTTTCTGGAAGTGAAAACCAAATTTTTATCCATGTAAACCACTTATTATGTTCTATTAATCGTCTCATCTTCCCAACGATATACAATTTTCCTAAATCCATCGCTCGGATCTCAAGATATGAGCTCATGAAGTTGAGTTGTCATGCAGGCCTATTAAAAATGCATCTGACTGATATTTCATTTCTGATAACAATATATCAAATTTCAACATTTGAAACCTATACCAACATCTTCTACGCCGAAATACCTTTCCAACAATATAAATTTTGTGCGATTATGACACCCGGAGCTCAAGTTATAGCCTCCGCAAGATCAACACTCAACCAATGTCGATCAAAATTGATGGGAAAATCTCAGCCCTTGGATTGATTTCCCTGCTTCCCTTCATAAAATTCGACTTTTTGGTTTAAAATTATATCCCACATGCATTGGGATATTATATTCTTCATGATATATAATACTAAGTGTTTCATTCACTTAGCAAGAAACACAAGAAGAAGATTATGGAGCATAAGGGGTTCGGCCTCCTTAGAAAATTGTTGAATAAAATAATGGTTTTTGAATCATGTCATCGTTCACCTCATACCTAGTCACCATGATGAGTCATCCAAGAAGATTTTGCCACATGTTAGAAATCGATTGGTAATCACATCATTCAATCAGATCATGTCATATGTCCCTCTTTTTATGTTGCCACGTGTAATGCTCTTATTGGATGCCATGTGTCATTCCTCCATAGCCCACCAAATAGTAATGTTCCATGTGGAAAATTATTATTGGTTCACATTTTAAAGGTGAAAACTTCAAAAAGAGGTTAATTATGGGAAGGTAGATGAGATGTTAGATGAGGGGAAGTAGAGATATGTAGGTGGAAAAAATTAAGCAAGTGAGTTTGTAGTCTACGGGAGTGGGTTGGGGAGTGAGGTGAATAAGGGAGCAAGGGTGGTTAGTGTTCGCGAACCCGAAGAGGATTTTGAGTAGTTAGGGAGAAAGGGAATAAATGTAGATGACAGAAGTGAGGGAGGATAAATGCAGGTAGTGGGAGAGGGGGTGAGGAAGGTGAGAGGGAAGGGTAAAGGAGTGTGGTGGCTGTCAATGCTTGCCATAGATTGAAATATGGATATGTATGGGAGGATAAGGGATAAGGGAGTGGAAAGGGTGGAGAAATAAGGAGAAGGGTAGGAGTGGAGAAAGGGGTGGGAGTAATTTGTAGGTGGAAGAGGGCTAAGGGTGATATGTAGACAATGAGTTGGTGGATGAGGGAGTGTAAGGAGGCGAGGGGATGTATGAGTCCACCAACCGTGAACCCGATGGGGAGATGAGGGAGGAGTCCCAAAAATACTAAGTGTTGAGACTAGTTGAGTGTATGGGAGAGGTAGTAGGAGTAGAGTGGAAAAGTGAAAATTTTTAAGTATTGAGATAGATGGAGATGAAAGTGATGAGAATACTTAGCCAAAATTCGAAAAAGGAGAGGAGAACATTATGCTTATAAAGATTCTTCAAAATTGGACCTTTGAACAAGATCTTGAGTAACTTAGGAATATAGAAAATATTTTTGATCTAAAAAATACGTGGTGAAGCTGATACTGAGAGCTTCAGAATGAAATTATAAAAGTTCAAAAATTTTCTTTTGATATCAGTTTTTTTATGTATCCAAGAGTGGGAAAATATAGGTGACCAAATTTGGTCAACAACCGGCTCTAACTGTAGGACAATGACCCCATGTGGGTTACTGCGAACACCAAAATCTCCATATCAATTACCTTCTCCATTGGGCTATGGAGTCATCTTCAAAATACAATCTTGCAATTCTTCTTCTTTCATGGAGTTATCTTCAAATTTTAACATCCACTTATCAATTGCTTTATTTTGAAAAATTTTGACTAAAAAAATAAACTATGTACATTCATGATCTACCTACCCTAACTTACTTGAAAGAAAGATGAACCTTAGGTATAGGTATATTTCCAATGGAGCCATTCAAGCATTGATCTGATTTGTGGAATGAACTCCAAAATTCTGGGATATGTTGGGACTTGTACCAACGATTTAAGGGCACTCTCAACATGTACTGGAGAAACAATATACCAGGTATCATGAATATTTGATTTCATTGTTTGGCCAACAATGATCTGGAACCATAATTCAATAAAATCAATTTTTGGCTGAGGAGTTTTTGACATAATCATGCATTCATCATTTTTTTTGTTTACAACCACTTCCAAGGTTCTTGATTCATCAAAAATATCTTGAAAATATTCTTCTTTCTTGTAAGGGTGATCTTGTTCATCATTCTTCTCAAGATTCATTTCTTCCATCAATTCTTCTTGCTGCAAGTTCTCTTGTGATGTTTCATCATCTATCACAGGGCTAGAATCTTCTTGTGTATTTGGTGGAGGCTCCTCAATTTCATTTTAAAATTTGTTGTTCTAAATGTCTTCATATGGAGTATATAGGAGACTAAAATTTTATTCTTTTTCCACATTCAAGATTATTGTTTCATTGGCGATGTCTTGGCAATGTTCTTCTTCTATGCAATGACTATCTTCTTTGTTCTCAAAATTGTTTTCTTCCACTAATTCTTATTTATTTTGGCCGAATTATTCTTGCATATTTGGTTGAGATTCTTTAATTTCTTACTCATATGAATTATATGAGATGACGATATCCTTTTCTTGGTCTTTGTAATTCTTGCCTTCATTCTCAACAACAAGATTTGATTTAGAAAAGTATTGCAGTGTTTCATGATATTCTTCTTTTGAATCATTCATTTCATCTTTTTATGTCCATGTGGGAGAGGGTGGGTGGGCAACAACATTTAAAACATCAACAAAAACATATGAATGAACCTTTGGGATGAAATTTTCTGCAAATGAATCTTCTAACACATCACAACTAGTAATCGAGTTAGGAATTAATGAATTATACCATTCAAGAGCATTCTCTCGTAGAGTTTGTAGGAATAATCTACATGCAACATTGTCTTCAGTGAGGTTGAAATAATAACATGTACCTTTAAAATTAATCATTTTTTTCTCTACATCTTCTGAAGCATCCCCAAAGAATGTGGAAAAAATTTCAATAGGAATATTGGGCATTTGAAAGTCTATTTCTGGTATATTTAAAAGGGTATTATGAAATCACCTCCTTCTTTGAGTATTTCTCCCTTTTGCCAAGTCTTGCAAAGCCATTGATGGGCTTGATGAAGAATATAAAGAAGCATTATGACATGAATGAAACCCTTCATTTTGAATTTTTTCAATGGATTTTCCAAGGAGTTCATTCTCCTGAATCTTTGGTGCTTCTCATTTCCTTTTGAAATTACAAAAAAGGTGAGCCATGTTTAAAATAAGCAACAATTTTCTTGAATCTTCTTCTCGAAACTTTGAGCCATGGAGATTTCTGGTTCCTCAAATATCTTGAAAATAAATCATTCCCTAGTATGGTCACCAAAAATGTTAGCGCTTGAATCCGTTAGGACCAAAACGACAACCTCATAAGGACATTAGTCCCCCTTCATTTTTAGAGAGGTGGTTCTCCTCTTTGGATAAAAGATATATCTTTGAATACCTTGGAGTAGGGAGAGTACTAGAAAGAAAACCCCAAATATTTATTTCTTGGATTTAAATGAAAAATGGTTCTTCAATAACCCCATATGATCTTTATGTGCAACAAAAGTATTTTTACAATAATAAAATATTGAAGTAGGGCTTCAACATCAAAATTAAATTGTGATCAACATCACAAACAATCTTCTTAATGATATATAAAAACATCCATGTCTTCTTCATTTAAAATAGGAGAGAATAATTTTATCATCTCAAATAATTTCAAACGAGTACTATTATCAAGATCAAAAGAGAATTTGATAGTTCAACCTCAAATATCTCATAGTTAAAACTAAAAGTTACAAGATACAGTCAAGATCAACCCCGAAGCAATTATTTGTGGAGTTTTATTCATGAAATATGTTCTTCATTACAAAAGCTTTGATAGCCATGTATGTGGCTACAAATACTCCATGATCATATAATAAAATATCTTAGAAGAATATAAGAAAAACACTCAACAACTCAGCCTTGTGCCTAACTCTGAGATTCAAGCATAAAGCTATGAGAAGTGGTGTAGAAGAATAGAAAGAAAGGAGAATATGAATATTTCTTTCTTTTCATCAGAAGCTTGATTATGTATCTATTGTTCCTGAGTTTATACTTTAAGGCTCTAAAGTATACCGTCAAAGCATCTAATATGAGTAAGGAAAGTTAAGGTAGACAAAGTCAGCTTTGAAGGATAACCACTATGGTTGGTTCCTTAACTGTCTCCGTTGAGCTTCCCAGTTTTCTTGGATGCTTATGTCACGTTCAATGGATGCCCATGAATGTTCTAATTCGACCTGGGTGTTAGTTGTTTGCAATATAGTGTTAAATAAATTTATGGAAATGCTAGTCTGATCAAAAAGGTCGGGTTCTACATTAGGCTCTCTTAAGGCAGGCACAGTCATGAGGGATAATGGTTGGAAGAAGGTCTAAAACTTTGTTCAATAAAGTGTGTTGCTTTCTGATTTTGATTATAAGAGAAAATTTTCAAACACAAATTAATATTCAACAGATCAGAGGTCGTTTCCTGTTCTTGATTTAGATTTTAAAGACATGATAGCGACGAGTGAAAAACACAAAATCGTTTAACAAAAATGAGGCATCGATCATGGAAGAATCTCACTTTGCAACGAGGAAAGATGAAAGACAAGAGGACTCTAATGAAACACAAACCATTGCATCCTAAATAATCTACAGGTCTTGAAACTGCTGACAGCAGGTACAGAGGAAAAACTGTAAATAATTAGATAACCCAACGACTTTGAACGAGTAGAAAATATTATGCTAAATTATTGTTAAAATTTCATCAAAGACACACTTAAGAAAAATTGCTATGAGCAAAAACAAAGGGAACACATAGCTCGGGATTGACAAGATCTGGAATCTCCGCTTTGCATTCTTATTAATCACTGCAAAAAGTTTCTCTCGTACAATGGCCACCAAAAAGCCTTTTCTTGGTCTTAAAAATTTACATTTATACAAAATTTCCGATCCTTGGCGGTTGGGGAATCTCTAATTTCTAGGAACTAACTATTTATCGTAAATAACCTGAAAACTGTTTTACATGATTTTCTTTATCTTTCTTTTATTTTTATAGCTACACTTTTCAAACTGGTACTTTATTGCTATGTTGAAGACTCTCCTTCTTTTTCTCTGACACATTCGATGCATTTGTTGAGGAAAGGTGTAGATGTTTTGGGAGGCTCTCAAAACTCCTTTGTTTTTAATAGATATACCTTTCTCTGTATCTTTGGGAAATAGTCTTAACCTCTTTTATCTGCAAACTTTATTGACTGCAATTTTAAGTTGCGCTGAATCAACAACCTATTGATTAAGGTGACATCCATTTCTTTTAGCTATGAAATCTCCATCTGGATCTCACTTAGATCTTCTTTAAACTTTAATTGGTGTCTCGCAATATTTATCTACCCTAGAAGCCCTGCACAATTTTCCTTTCCGATGTTTAATGACCCTTTGTCTAAGAGATCGAAAACCTCTTCGCAGTCATCTTTGATTTCTTTAACTATTATTTTGTTTTCCATTATGTTAGCCTCCCATACTTTGAGCATAATGTCACCTCTGATTTGCTTTGTGGCTGATAATTTTGTAGTTTTGGATGTCTCTTCATAACTTATAAGTTATAAGTTATGAAGAGACATCGTCACAAAAATTATAACTTATAACTCCAAAACATGACTTGGCCAACACTTCATCATAACTTATAACTCCTCTGAACATGTCATCACAAGGGGATTGTTCATGTTCATATGCTTTCAGATTGCAGTTGACTTGGTGATTACCCACAATTTTATGGGGATCATATTTCATGTGATCAAGATTTAGCAACTTTATCTCTCCTAATGCAACTGCCTCAACCTTGGAATGCCCTATATTGAGTAGTGAATATTTCCCAACCTGCACAGGGAAAATAGGTCAGAATCTCTTTTGGGCCATTTTTAGTTCATTCCCGATGCCACCTATTACTATCTAATGAGCCACCTCCCTGCATATCAGTCTATCAGGGAGGGATTTTGGTAGTGCGTGGGGAGGGGTTGAACATCCAAAAACCCTAATGTAGGAAAACTTTTCTTCTATAAACCAATCAGGGACGGCCTTGAGACTTTCCATGACTGACTCAGAAATACGGGGAGGCTCACAACCAAACAACATCTGGTGCACCGGAATCACCACGAAGTGGAAAATTTCGTAGAAGGAATCCTTAGCATTTTCCTCCCACAACTTAGAATGGTATTCATGAATGGGTTTATTGGAGGTTGGGTTCCAACTCCAATTCATCAGAGGGAAAGGGGTCATGAAGCATATGGCATCCATGATGTAGGCAGACATATAGAAGGCCATTGGTTGGCCCCTGGATTTTGTGGTTTGATACTATGTTACCTCCTTAGATAAATTGTCTGATAGGATTTTGTCCCAATTGAAACTAAAACCTTCAACTGCTTCATGAAGAAGAGGCACCCATTCCGCAAGGAAATGAGTGGGGATTTTCTTTCCGAAGAGTCTGAAAAGCATCATGGCTACATAGACCATGTATTCATTTAGTGAGGTTGTGGCATATTTCCCGTGAGTATTGGCCATGAACTTTGCTGGCAGTCCCCACTAGCCTCTAATTATATCAAGGTATGTCTGATCTGACTCTATGCATTCCTTTCTTTGGAATTCAGTTATGAATTCATCATTATAAATATACTTAGGATTAGGAGGTAGCATGTACATTACTTGTATATGTTCCGACCTGAAGGAACCGATGATGACCCCACGGCTGTCCAGAATTATCCTTGTCTTCGCGTCTGCTCTCTCTAAGGCCCAATATATCATATCATTATATGGCATGAGCCGTGGGCGTGCTACTATCTTGTGAAGTTCATACTCTGCTATGTCCCAGAGTTTGTTCTCAGAATCATGCGAGAAGTTCTTAATTTCGTAATCTAGATTCTCGAAGATTTGCCTCCAAGATTTGATAGAATCAATAGCATGGGGTGTGGTATCAGCTACAACATCTCCTTCTATACCTATGCTTTCAACAGTTCCCTCAACTTTCTTAAGTACCCTCTTAGGTGCCATAGCATTCGCACTAGATTGAAAACCTATTTGCAGACGAGAAAATCTATAAGCCTGGATGAATACAACTCACTCGTGATTGTAAAAGATAAGAATAAAATTCGAAATGCAGAGTTGTAGTTCTTTTAACTCGTCCTTTAATGGACGTACTGAGACAAGTAGTAAGACGTTAATGTTTTAAATGAAGAATATGAGCTCAAAGATACGCATTTAAACTTAAAAATCTTAATTCATCCTGTTACAGATATTATCATATATCGGCGATTTCAACTTGAAGTTTTGAAATGACTGTTTCTTAAAACGCCGAATCCCGAAGCCCGAAAGAAGCTTAGTGATTACTAATCGTGTTTTAAAATGACTTAATTCAAGTTTAAGACTTTGTTTTAGAGTTTATGATTTTGCATTTCGGAGTTTTGGGGATCACGTACCCAAGAGATATGTCATATGGAACCCCCGAATGAGAAAAACAAATATCTTAAATCAAAATTTAATCATCTGTATTAAAACCTTAATTAATCAAGATTAGTCATGATTAAGACTTTCGGAAATCAGGAATCGAGAATTCGTAGACCTATATTTCAAGAGTGCTTTGTTACTGGGAAACCCGAAACTCCGAAAGATTTAAGATTCACTGATCGTGATTAAGGGTTTAATTAATCACACTTAAAAGGTACTTTGTGAATAAGCACATTGGGATTTATAACATTTGTTTCCCCTTTTTTTATATATATTTAAAAAAAAAAAAAAACCCCTTTCGAAAATTCGGCACTGGGATTTTGGAGTTGTGAACTTCGGAATGACTGCTTTATGAAACGCCGAATTCCGAATCGTGAAAGGTTACATTTTGTCCCCCCTTTTTTTTCCAAAATTAGGGTGGCTCCATACTAGGAAAATACGAAGTCTTTGGTTAGAGATAAAAATTCATACCTTGTTTCAACATAGGCTCCAATTGGGGACCTCATCTCCTTGTCGGACGAGAAGAACGTGTAGACTTAGTGCCTTTATTGGACAAATGGGATCAGTCATTCCAGACTGTAAAACATGTCTGGAGAAAAAAATCAACTAGGAAGAAAAGGATCTAAACCTTCACCTCAGAAAACTTTTCAAAGATAAAACATTCGACAATCTCGAATCAGGATCTCATAGATTCCCTTTCTAAAACCGACCTCATATTTTTGCAAGGTAATCAAAACCAAATTAATCGTTCTATCCGGTTTTATGTGACAGAATTCACATTGAGGTAAAGTGATTCCATCTTTCTTTAAATTAGGGGATTCCATAAGCTTATAGTGTATATCCAGCATGAAAGAAGAAAAATTACCAGAGCATCTTGCAGTTCGTGTATAACAGCCTTGTAAAATATGTAGATATTGCTTCACTGCCAGCGAGCCTGTTCAATACCCCTGTGAAGTTATCAGATTTTCCGCATTGAATTTCCTTACACCACTTCATTATTTTCTAGCATTTAAATGCTGAGATGAGGGAAATCATATAATGAATTTCCTTTCATTATCTATTTAGACTACATGGGGGCAATCAATAATGAATTTCCTTTCACCATCTGTCTATATATATTTTATTATGAAGTGGGCAATTAATCAGTATGTAATATACTCAGAAAATGTCTGCTAATTTTTTTTATTTTTTATTTTTATAGAAGAGGTCTGTCAACTTATTTAAATAGCTCTGGGTTAATCTTCTTTCTGGCTTTCAGACACTTTTGGATTCAAAGAGAAATTGGGGGGAAACTCATTAATATTTCTTAGGGACTTTCCTCTAGTGAAAACGATCAGTTTATTCCTACAGGAATGACTAAAGAGGTTGGGATTAGCCCGGACATACTTCTGGTTCAGCCAAATTTTAGGAGAAACATAGAAATTTGTCTATCTTTATTTTGAAAGTTAGTCTGAACACTTTCGGAGTTGAGACGAGACCTTTCTTTGCTTCAGAAACTTATGGGAAAGTAACCAGGGTTATATGAAGAGCAGGTTTAGTCATGATCAAGGAGGAAAGGTAAAAAAGCTTCGGTAACTTAGTAGTACAAGTGATTTTTATTTTTTATTTTATCCTAAAATTACTGTATTACTCATCGGTATCCCTTAAGACATTTTAACCTGTATTCTCGGTTCAGATTTCATACCTTGCTTGTTCTTTGTATTTTCAGCCAGAAGATCATTTACTTATTACTTTTGGGGGAAGTATTTATCATGATTATTCATGCAGGTTACCCTTTTAGTGTAGATGATCTTCTGGATCTTCAATAATTTTCCTGCAATTAAAATGTCATAATAGCTGTCAGAGACTCATACAAATCAGAAAGTTCCTATGAACTGCTAGATTTTGGACTGTTTTGTATCTACATTTTTTTAAATATATATATATATATATATATATATATATA
>JASDQU010010022.1:107257-139717 GCA_032191745.1 Picea mariana | reverse complement strand
TAGGGACTTTCCTCGAGTGAAAACGATCAGTTTATTCCTGTTGGAATGACTAAATAGGTTGGGATTAGCCCGGACATACTTTTGGTTCAGCCAAAGTTTAGGAGAAACATAGAAATTTACCTATCTTCATTTTGAAAGTTAGTCTGAACGCTTCCAAAGTTGAGACGAGACCTTTATTTCCTCTAGAGACTTATGAGAAAGTAACCAGGGTTAGATGAAGAGCAGGTTTAGTCATGATCAAGGGGGAAAGGTAAAAAAGCTTCGGTAACTTAGTAGTACAAGCGATTTTTATTTTTTTTAATCCTGAAATTACTGTATTACTCATCGGTATCCCTTAAGACATTTTAACCTACATTCTCGGTTTAGAGTTCATACCTTGATTGTTCTTTGTATTTTCAGCCAGAAGATCATTTACTTATTACCTTTTTGGGAAGTATTTATCATGATTATTCATGCAGATTACCCTTTTAGTGTAGTTGATTTTTTGGATCTTCAATAATTTTCCAGCAATTAAAATGGCATAATAGTTGTCAGAGACTCATACAAATCAGAAAGTTCCTGTGAACTGCTAGATTTTGGACTGTTTTGTATCTACATTTTTTTTTTTTTTTTACAACAAAATAAAACTTACCGAAGGAAACGTAACTATAAAGAAAACAAGAAAACAAACCGGTATGTACAATGAGGGTTCAAAAACATATTACTGCATGTAGTGTTTAAGGTATCGCCCATTTACAGGGGCACTAAGAATATCTCCATTGAGATTTTATAATGAAAAAGCATGTTTTCCCTCTGAGGCCGAAATTCTATAAGGGCCAGACCAGATCGAATCGAACTTGCCATGTTTGCCAGTGTCTTCTCTCTTGGCTTCCCATTTTAGTACCAGATCTCCAGGGAGGAAATCTCTATCCTTAGATTTTTGATCGAATAAAGCCTTCATTTTATCCTGATATCTCTGCAGCTTTTCGTTTACTTCGGATCTATTTTGTTGAACTTAAACCAGCTGGTTTTCCCTCCTGGTAATGTCGTTAGGTTCTTTGTTTGAATCTTCCCAAAGTTTCATTATTGGAAGAGCAAGATTGATTGGTAAAATGACATCAGTGCCATATACCATCTGAAAAGGGGAAATCCCAATTGGCCTTTTGGTACTTATCCTATTAGCCCATAGAGCGTATTTCAAATGGATATGCCACGCTTTCTTGTTCTCAGTCAAGACCTTTTTTATCACGGTTATCAAACTTTTATTAGATGACTCAGCTAAACCATTACCTTGTGGATAATAAGTTGTGGAGTGTCGTAATATGAAGTTAAATTTTTGGCAAAATCCTATCATAGCCATTGATTTAAATGCTTGCGCATTATCGGTGACTATCTTTCGGGGACAACCAAATCTGGATAAAATATTTTCTTCTAGAAAATGGATTATTACCGAATCAGTCGCGTTTCTCATGGGAATAGCTTCCATCCACTTAGTAAAATAGTCCATTATAGTTAGAATCCACTTTTTTTGAGCAGTGGAATGTGGATGAATTTCTTCAATGAAATCAAGGCCCCATTGCTGAAAATGAGCTTCGGTTTTAACTGGAACTAGAGGTAAAAATGAGACTTTCTGTTTACCTGTAAACAACTGACAGGGAGTACAAGTTCAGACTTTAGTGTTTACATCTATGAATAGTTTGGGCCAGTAATATCCAACTCTTAAGATTTTATAATATGTAGCTCGCCAAGCATGGTGTCCTCCACACACTCCCTCGTGGAACTCATTTATAACCTTTTCAGTTTCGGTATCGACTAAATAGCTCAGCAAGAAACCCAGGGGATCTTTCCAATATAATTTTCCATCTATAATACAATATTTTATAGCATATAGCTTTAGTTTCCTAGCTTTAGATGGTGTTAGTTCACTGGGACATTGAAGAGTCAAGAGGTAAGAAACAATATCATGGTACCAGACTGAAGTAGAAAACCTATCTTGAATCTCAACTGTAGGTGTAGCAAAATCGAGTTCATTTATCTCTAGAAAACCCTCGTCTTCTTGCAGTTGATTTATTCCGAATTCTTGAAAGTTTGATTTGGCTAGCAATTTAGCCAGACCTTGGCCTTTAATGAGTTTTGTTGGTTTGACTTCCAGATCGAACTCTTGAATCTTAGCTAGCCATATGCCTCTTCTCCCATCACTATCCAACTGAACTAGTATGTCTTTAACAGAGCTTGTAGGAACATAGGCTATGATCTTTGAGTGTAATACGTACGTTCTGAAAGCCTTGAGAGCCTTCACCATTATGTAAGCTTGTTTTTCTAGTATATTATATTTCAACTCAGCATCTCTCAGACTTTTACTGAAAAAAACAATAGGTTTTTCAAAGCCTTCTTCATTTTTCTGTAACAATACAACTGCGATAGTGTGTTCAGAAGTGAAGGAAAAAATCAAAAACTCTTTTGTGTAATCAGGACTTGCCAAGACTGGCGCTTCAATGGTAACTTTCTTGATTCATTGAAAATATGCTTTGGCTTCGCTTTTCCACTTCGTCTCACTGTTCTTTTTTAACATATCTGTGATCAACTTCACAATTTCGGCAAAGTTAGGGATGAATCTTCTCAAGAAATTTATTTTTCCTAAGAAAGACTGAATTTCTTTTACATTTCTAGGGATGTTTATAGTATCTATTGCTTCAATTCTTTTGGGATCAATTTTGATTCCATCTTTAGACACTATATGACCTAAAATCTTACCTTCTTGCATAGGGAAATGAGATTTTTTGGGATTAAGGGACAAACCAAATTTACGACATTTCTTGAAAGTTTGCTTCAGGTGCACTAGATTTTCTGCATCAGATTTGGAAAAAACAGTCTGATCATCAATATAGATAATAACAAACTTGTCTCTCTCACCCACAAAGGCAATGTCCATGGCTCACTGGAAGGTTGCCCCTGCATTCATCAAACTGAAAGGAATTTTATCGTATATGAAGGTGCCCCAAGGGGTAGTGAAAGCAGTTTTTTCCTTATCATCTTGTTGTACTGCAATCTGATTGTAACCTGAAAAACCATCAATCATTGAAATTTTGTTATCTCCAACTACTTTCTCTAAAACGTGGTCCATCTTAGGCAATGGATAATTATCCTTGAGTGACGATCGGTTCAGGTTCCTAAAATCAACACACAGACTGATTTCGCCGTTTTCTTTCTTTACTGGAACTAAATTAGCTACCCACTCAAAATATCTTAGTGGGACGATGATTTTGGCATCCAGGAGTTTTTTAACTTCTTTTTCTATCACTGGTAGCAGCATAGGGTTTATCTGTCTGAGTTTCTACTTAAAAGGATTGACACTAGGTTTCAAAAGAATTTTGTGTTCTATTACAGTAGTGTCATAAGTTCACAATTCATCATAGGACCAAGTGAAAACGTCCTTGTATTGTCTGAGCAATTCTGCATACCTACTTTTGATTTCTGGGGACAAATACTTGGATAGCTTCACCAATCGAGGATTTTCTTTTGTACCTATATCGCAGTCCTCAACCTCCTCCGGCTGAGGTTGTAAAGTGGATCTTAAAGGGATGTCATCTTGATTAAATAACCTTTCCAAGGGAATTAGGGCCTTGGGGATCTGGTTGTTTTTTAGAAAAAGCATTCGGTGGTTAGCGATTTTATTGTGGAATTCCTGGGGGTCCTCCCCTTCCTGCATGATCCAAATAGGATCATTTTGGTTTTCTTGGTCGGCATGCATTTCGGAAAACTCATCTATTGATTCTAAAAATTTGTGAAGTTGTTCATCGTCCTCAAAAACTTGCCAATGTTGTATGTTATTCGGTATGGAAGGCCTGTGTCTCATTTGTATATGGTACTTTAGTTTAAAATTAGTGGGGGGTGTGAGTGTTGAGGCTGCTTTGGCTAACGCATCAACCTGTTGGTTTTCGGTTCTTGGAATGTAGTGAACCTTGACAGAGGAGAAGAAATTTTCGATCAGATCCCAGACGCAATTCCTGTAAGACCTCAACCTAGGATGTTTGGCCTAGTACTATCGGTTTACCTGTTTTACGATTAGCTCGGCGTCACCAAAGACTTCGAGGTTTTTTATTTTCATTATCCTAGCAGCTTCTAACCCTAACACTAAGGCTTCATCCTCGCATACATTATTAGTGTGGTCCACATTCCATTGTAGCCTATAGGAAAAGGGGATTACAAATTGATTATCAGGAGCCACAAGGAGTGCCCCAGCTCCAGCTCCAAAGTAGGATGAAGCGTCGTCAAAAAACATTTTCCACACACCAGTGCTATATACATCCTTTTTAATTTTTTCTTTTTTTGGTTTTCTCTTCTATACAACTTTCATCTATACATGCATCAATGGATAAAATACAATTACCTAAATCTTGATCAACAATATATATAGGGTAGTTATTCGGGTTGTGTGGATCACTCACCATGAATGCCAACCTGGTTTCTCTATATAGGCGCGTGAACTATCCTCCAAAAACTGGAATCGTAGCATACGTCATGTCAAGCTGGAGAGATCCTCCAAGCTTGGTGCCCCATGACCTGGATAACAACATACCATATTTCAGAGGGATATCGGCAACCACTAAGTCCATTAGAATGTTTTTTGCAGGTATTTGTGCCAGATTTACTACCAAGTCTTTAATCATGCCTATACATTTAAATTTTCTTGAATCAAATGAATATAAATATCCATAAGGCGTAGTGATTTTGAGACCCAATTTATCGATAATGGCTTTAGGCATTACATTGTGGGATGCTCCAGAGTATAAAATGCAGTTATGGAGTAGGTGGTCGAACAAGGTTAATGTGATATAGAAGGGGGTGATAGTGTCTTTGGCGCCTTCGAAATGTGGATCGAAAACTATGTTCAGCTTGTCATCTTCTAAGTTAATGACATCGGCTTGGATTTCGTTTTATGAAAAACTAATCATCTTGGCAATTTGTTTTCTATATATGGGGTTTTTTTCCAGTTCGACAAGAGGTATAGGAATCTTGATTTTGTTTATTTCATTTTCCAGACTAAAATTTCCCATGCCTTTGTCGCTCTCTATGTTTTGGGCCTCCATTCCCTTATTTTCAGCTTTCTTTTGTGGTGTGGATTTGGTTTCACTCACAGGGACCTATGTTTTCATGGCTGGTGTTCCTACTGACTTTGGCTTGACAGGTTGCATGTCATCGGTGTTGTTTTTTGCAGTCTGCTTCTCAACAGTTTTTGGGTCCACTTCGTCAGTTTCGCCCCTCGGTAGGATCCTTTTCGTTGGGGTGGTTGGAAGACTCTTGTTTCTAGGTATTAAATTGTATTTCTAGTGCATTTCAGCCATTATATCATCTGCAATGCCCTGATAGGTCAAATCTTCAGAAGTATTGTTGCTTACATTGTCTTCTAATCTATTTTCTTTATTTAAGGATTTTTCATAATCTTGTCTCGATAAATAGGGTTGTATACTATCATCACCAAGATTATTTATATCCTCGTCTAACTCTTCAAAATCTTCTAGGTCTTCCCCTCCAATGAAGTTTTCACCCTTGAAGGGGGTTGGGATTTTTTGATCCTCGTTCTTAATTAGTTTTTGTGGGGCTTAAGGGTCAGGATTCCTTCTAAAATATTTCCTAGGAAAATGATCTTTTTTTATTTATCGAGTTCCATTTTTGAGATCTTATTTGACAGCTCCCTAATTATCCTATCCATCTCGTCTATTTTATCTCCTGAGGATTTCCCCGGTCCATAGGATTCACCTTGTTCTTTGAATTTTCTATTTTCTTTGTTCCTGGTTTCTACTTTGGCTTTTAGTTTTTCTGATGCCATCATGTTCGATTCAATTTCTAGGGCATCATCTTGCATCTTGGTGAGATCTATTGATATCCTTTCTCTTAATAATAGAGCGAAATCGAGGTCAAAGGCTCCAGCGAAAGTTACTTTCGCTGCAGGTTGAGAAGGTTTCACCTCGACTGGGATTTTATTATACAACTTGTTAAACCTTTGAGTGAACTCAAGAACTGATTCTGAGATTTTCTTTATGAGATCCCCAAATTCAGTTAGGTAATAGAGGTGGTATCTACTTTCTCCCCATTGTCTGATAAAAGTGTTTTCAAGTTCTTCGTAAGACCTTACAAATCCCGCTGCCAGGGCTTGGAACTAGGTCCTCACCTGTCCTTCGAAAGTATGAACGAGGAGTCTAGAGTAGACATCTTTGTGCTCGATTCTGAGGATGTCAGAAAATTGTTCAAAGAAATTAATGTGTTCTTGTGCGGTTAAATCTCCTTCCCCTGTGAATTTGGGAAGACTTTTCATGTAATTTTCGGGAAGGTCGTGTAGGGGAACCAGGAGGACAAGAAGGGCATATATGGCAGACACCTTAGCAAATATTCCAGGGAGTGGTACTTGGTCACCTGCTACTCCTCTTGCGGCACCACCTACAACACTGCCTCCAGCTCCCGCACCTCCGTGTGCAGCCATTGATGGATTTGAGGCTGAAACTCGGACTGTATGAGGAGAAAGCTCACAAAATTTTGGTAGATTTTGGGTTGTGCTTGAATGTGACAGAAAGGTTGTGAGGAACTAATTATCAAGGCACGGGAAACTGGAGAAAGAAGGCCCAAGAAGAAAATAACTTGTTTCTCCAGACTCATAAGACGAATATATCGGAGAATCAACGGGGGTTAAATCAGGATATACAAGGCATTCATCAGAGTACTTTGTAGTAGGAGTGTGTACTTCAGGAAAAGAGAACGTATCGATTGAAAGGGGGAGAGAGACGGATCTCTCAAGTATTCCCCTAATGTTCAACTTTGTAGAATTAGGTTATGTGTTGGTGAAACGATTTGTCTAAGGGATCTTCGTGATTTTAAAATCTTTTCCGGATCAGAAACTGGCGAAGTTTGTTTATCGTCCGGGT
This sequence comes from Picea mariana, assembly GCA_032191745.1. NCBI lineage: Eukaryota > Viridiplantae > Streptophyta > Pinopsida > Pinales > Pinaceae > Picea > Picea mariana. The sequence continues at coordinate 132,818 of JASDQU010010022.1, read as the reverse complement.
TCTTCCTGGTATTCTTTCGGCTCAAAGCTAGCTTATTTATCGTGGAGTCGCCAAGTGAAAGATGAATGTAGCCTTAAAAAGTTTTCGATCTTTGTTCACTATCAAAGAAAGAAAATGTCAATGTCGTTCTTCCCAGGGAAAAGATTCGTTTCTTCGTTCCTTGGCATCAGCGCCAAAAATATGTTGTTCCTGAGTTTATACTTTAAGGCTCTAAAGTATACCGTCAAAGCATCTGATATGAGTAAATAAAGTTAAGGTAGACAAAGCGGCTTTGAAGGATAACCACTATGGTTGGTTCCTTAACTGTCTCTGTTGAGCTTCCCAGTTTTCTTGGATGCTTATGTCTCGTCCAATGGTTGCCCATGAATGTTCTAATTCGACCCGGGTGTTAGTTGTTTGCAAGATAGTGTTAAATAAATTTAGGGAAATGCTAGTCTGATCAAAAAGGTCGGGTTCTACATTAGGTTGTCTTAAGGTGGGCACAGTCATGAGGGATAATGGTTGGAAGAAGGTATAAGCCTTTGTTCAATAAAGTGTGTTGCTTTCTGATTTTGATTATAAGAGAAAAATTTCAAGCACAGACTAATATTCAAAAGATCAGACGTTGTTTCCTGTTCCTGAGTTAGATTTTAAAGACATGATAGTGACGAGTGAAAAACACAAAATCGTTTAACAAAAATGAGGCATCGATCATGGAAGAATCTCACTTTTCAACGAGGAAAGATGAAATACAAGAGGACTCTAATGAAACACAAACCATTGCATCCTAAATAATCTACAGGTCTTGAAACTGTTGATAGTAGGTACAGAGGAAAAACTATAAATAATTAGATAACCCAACGAATTTGAACCAGTAGTAAATATTATGCTAAATTATTGTTAAAATTTCATCAAAGATACACTTAAGAAAAATTGCTATGAGCAAAAACAAAGGGAACACATAGCTAGGGATTGACAAGATCTGGAATCTCTGCTTTGCATTCTTATTAATCATTGCAAAAATTTTCTCCCGTACAATGGCCACCAAAAAGCCTTTTCTTAGTCCTAAAAATTTACATTTATACAAAATTTCCAATCCTTGGCGGTTGGGGAATCTTTAATTTCTAGGAACTAACTATTTATCGTAAATAAGGTGAAAACAATTTTACATGATTTTCTTTATCTTTCTTTTATTTTTATAGCTACACTTTTCAAACTGGTACTTTATTGCTATGTTGAAGACACTCCTTCTTTTGCTCTGACACATTCGATGCATTTGTTGAGGAAAGGTGCAGACGTTTTGTGAGGCTCTGGAAACTCCTTTGCTTCAAATAGATATACCTTTCTCTGTATCTTTGGGAAATAGTCTTCAACTCTTTTATCTGCAAACTTTATTGACTGCAATTTTAAGTTGGGCTGAATCAACAACCTATTGATTAAGGTGACATCCATTTCTTTTAGCTGTGAAATCTCCATCTGGATCTCACTTAGATCTTCTTTAAACTTTAATTGGTGTCTCGCAATATTTATCTTCCCTAGAAGCCCTGTGCAATTGTCATTTATGATGTTTAATGATCCTTTGTCTAAGAGATCGAAAACCTCTTCGCAGTCGTCTTTGATTTCTTTAACTATTCTTTTGTTTTCCATTATATTGGCTTCCCATACTTTGAGCATAATGTCACCTCTAATTTTCTCTGTGGCTGATAATTTTGTAGTTTTGGATGTCTCTTCGTTCGTTGAACATCTGATTGCCCTTTGAAGAGCAATCTGTGCTGCTTTAGCTTCTTTTTCCTTCGGGATGATGTTATCAAAGGAATTGCTTGCTTCATGGAAGTAATTTTGGAGGATCTCTATCTTGGAAATCAACTTCTATTGTTCAACTTCTAGCTCTGCATGCACTTCCAATGACTGGGCCTAGAAAACTTTAAGATCTATGACTAGATCTTTAATTGACTTTAATTTTGTTTTTAATTGATTTATGATTTCTTCTTGTGTTTGACTTGTATGCACTCTCTATTCCATCTCGCTGAGGCTTGTTTTCATGGATTGAATCTCTTGCTTATCCCTGGCTTTGGCTTGGTCCATACCTTTATTTATACCTTCTTCAATCCTTTTTTCATTCTCCTTTAATTGGCCTTTTAGTTTAGCGACCATGAGGTTTCTCTGTCTCATACATGCTTTCATATTTTCAATAGTGAACTGGTTAGTTGTGGCTAACGCTCCCATAGAACCAACTACTTCGGTAGCAAAATCTTCTTCCTCCAAATTATGCCCGTCTATTATGATTTTGTGCTTCTTTACAATGGCATTTTTCCTTTGATGCATTTCCTGCTTCAACACTGTCTTTCTCTTCTTACTGAAAAAATAATCAGATGGAAGAATATCTTCTCTGGAGATGGGATCAAGGTCACTAACATATAGGGCTCCCAGCTAGGGGAAACCGAAAGTGGATTATAATGGAGTCAAAGAAGCGATGGGAGCACCTAGTTCTGTATATCTTACCTCCTCTGTTGTTTTGGGGGTATCACCATGAATTGTAGATGATGAAGGGAAATCTGGTTTATCAGACACTGGGGGTGTCTGAGACCCTTTTTCCATTCCTGAGTTCTCTACCTTTTGTCCTTTTGTTTTCCGTGGAGACTCTTCGGTCTCTTTTGGAATTCTCTTTGTATTTTATTTATCCTTCCCTCCTGATCCAAAACTTGGGGGTATGCTTCCTTGTTCTAGAGGCTGATTTGATGCTTCTCCTAGTAATACCCCAGGCAAACCACTTCTCCGATGTTTCTGAAAGTTCAGGAAATTGTTTTGCAAGTCAGCTGACAAAGATTGAAACCTAGAAAACACTTCATCGTAACTTATAACTCCTCTGAACATGTCGTCACAAGGGGACTGTTCATGTTTGTATGCTTTCAGATTGCAGTTTACTTGGTGATTACCCACAATTTTATGGGGAACATATTTCCTATGATCGAGATTTAGAAAATTTATCTCTCCTAATGTAGCTACCCCAACCTTGGAATGCCCTATATTGAGTAGTGAATATTTCCCAACCTGCACAGGGAAAATAGGCCAAAATCTCTTTTGGGCCATTTTTAGTTCATTCCCGATGCCACCTATTACTATCTGATGAGCCACCTCCCTGCATACTAGTCTATCAGGGAGGGATTTTGGTAGTGCGTGGGGAGGGATTGAACATCCGAAAACCCTAATGTAGGAAAAAAATTCTTCTATAAACCAATCAACGACGACCTTGAGACTTTCCATGAATGACTCATAAATATGGGGAGGCTCACAGCCAAACAACATCTGGTGCACCGGAATCACCACGAAGTGGCAAATTTCGTAGAAGGAATCCTTAGCATTTTCCTCCCACAACTTAGAATGGTATTCATGAATGGGTTTATTGGAGGTTGGGTTCCAACTCCAATTCATCAGAGGGAAAGGGGTCATGAAGCATATGGCGTCCATGATGTAGGCGAACATATAGAAGGCCACTGGTTGGCCCTTGGATTTTGCGGTTTGATACTCTGTTATCTCCTTAGATAAATTGTCTGATAGGATTTTTTCCCAGTTGAAACTAAAATCTTAAACTTCTTCATGAAGAAGAGGCATCCATTCCGCAGGGAAATGAGTGGGGCTTTTCTTTCCGAAGAGTCTGCAAAGCATCATGGCTACATAGACCATGTATTCATTTAGTGAGGCTGTGGCATATTTCCCGTGAGTATCGGCCCTGAACTTTGCTGGCACTCCCCACCAGCCTCTAATTATATCAGGGTATGTCTGATCTAACTCTGTGCATTCCTTTCTTTGGAATTCGATTATGAATTCAACAATATAAATATACTTAGGATTAGGGGGTAGCATGTACATTAATTGTATATGTTCCGACTTGAAGGAACCGATGACAACCCCACGTCTATCCAGAATGCTCCTTGTCTTCGTGTCTTCTCTCTCTAAGGCCTAATATATCATATCATTATATGGCATGAGACGTGGGCATGCTGCTATCTTGTGAAGTTCAGACTACACTATGTCCTGGAGTTTGTTCTCAGAATCATGTAGGAAGTTCTTAATTTCGTAATCTAGATTCTCGAAGATTTGCCTCCAAGATTTGATAGAATCAATAGCATGGGGTGTGGTATCAGCTACAACATTTCCTTCTATACCTGTGCTTTCAGCCGTTCCCTCAACTTTCTTAAGTACCCTCTTAGGTGCCATAACGTTCACACTAGATTGAAAACCTGTTTGCAGACGAGAAAATCTATAAGCCTGGATGAATACAACTCACTCGTGATTGTAAAAGATAAGAATAAAATTCAAAATGCAGAGTTGTAGTTATTTTAACTTGTCCTTTAATGGACGTACTGAGACAGGCAGTAAGACTTTAATGTTTTAACTGAAGAAGATGAGCTCAAAGATACACATTTAAACTTAAAAATCTTAATTCGTCCTGTTACAGATATTATCATATATCGACGATTTCAACTTGGAGTTTCGAAATGACTGTTTCTTAAAACGTCGAATCTCGAAGCCTGAAATAAGTTTAGTGATTACTAATCATGTTTTAAAATGACTTAATTCAAGTTTAAGACTTTGTTTTAGAGTTTATGATTTCGCATTTCGGAGTTTCGGGGATCACGTACCCAATAGATATGTCATATGCAACCCTCGAATGAGAAAAACGAATAGCTTAAATCAGACGTTAATCATCTGTATTAAAACCTTAATTAATCAAGATTAGTCGTGATTAAGACTTTCAAAAATCGAGAATCAAGAATTCGTAGACCTATATTTCAAGAGAGCTTTGTTACTGGGAAACCCAAAACTCCGAAAGATTTAAGATTCACTGATCGTGATTAAGGGTTTAATTAATCACACTTAAAAGGTACTTTGTGATTAAGCACATTGGGATTTATAACATTCGTTTCCCCTATTTTTATATATTTAAAAATAAAAATAAAACCCCTTTCGAAAATTCGGCACCGGGATTTTGGAGTTGTGAACTTCGGAATGACTTCTTTATGAAACCCCAAATTATGAATCGCAAAAGGTTACATTTTGTCCCCCCTTTTTTTTTTCAAAATTAGGGTGGCTCCATACTAGGAAAATACGAAGTCTTTGGTTATAGATAAAAATTCATACCTTGTTTCAACAATATCCATGGTTGTACCTTCTTCTTCCTCCGATATTCTTCTCTGCCCCTCTTACAATATTGATTCTTGGACCTTTTGATGAAGCCTCTCTTCTCTTTTTAAGAAGATATTTACTAACTACTTGAGTAGTTAGGGTTTCTCCCTTTCTTGAATTCATGTACAAGTTTTTTATTGGAACATTCCATTTAATTAAATCCTCATTAATTCCTCATCAAAGAACTCACATCATTAATATGAGTATATTGAAAATGGGTCCCTCTCCCTTTTTAATAAAAGTGTTTAATTAAACTTTTGTTTTTTAAATTTAATTAATTTTCCATTAAAAGAGTACGACTGTAATTTAATTTTATGGAAGTGAAAAACAACTTTTTATCCATGTAAACCACTTCTCATGTTCGCTTCATTGTCTCATATTTCCAATGATACAAAATTTTCCCAAATCCTTCACCTGGATCTCAAGATATGCGCTCGTGAAGTTGAGTTGTCACACATGCCCATTAAAAATAAAACTGACTGATATTTTAATTTATGAGAAACATGTATCAAATTTCAACATTTGAAACCTATACCAACATCTTCTACATCAAAATACCTTTCCAATGGTATAAATTTTGCGTGATTTTGACACCCGGAGCTCAAGTTATGGCCTTTGCAAGATCAACGCTCAACTACCGTCGATCAAAATTGATGGGAAAATCTCAACTCTTGGATTGATTTTCGTGCTTCTCTTCATAAAATTTAAATTTTTGGTTTAAAATTATATCTCACATGCATTGGGATATTATATTCTTCATGATATATAATACTAAGTGTTTCATACACTTAGCAAGAAACACGAGAAGAGGATTATGGAGCATAAGGGGTTCGACCTCCTTAGAAAATTGTTGAATAAAATAATAGTTTTTTAATCATGTGGCTGTCCACCTTACGCCCATTCACCATGATGATTCATCCAATAATATGTCGCCACATGTCAAAAATTGATTGGATGTCACATCATTCAATCAGATCGCGTCATATGCCCCTCTTTGTATGTTGCCACGTGTAATGCTCTTATTGGATGCCATGTGTCATTCCTCCATAGCTTGCCAAATAGTACTGTGCCATGTGGAAAATTATTATTGGTTCACATTTTAAAGGTGAAAAATTCAAAAAGAGGTTAATTATGGGAAGGTAGATGAGATGTTAGATGAGGGGAAGGGGAGATACGTAGGTGGTGGAAATTAAGCAGGTGAGTTTGTAGTCTGCGGGAGCGGGTTGGCGGGTTGGGGAGTGAGGGTGGTCAGTGTTCGTGAACCCAATGAGGATTTTGAGTATTTAGGGGGGAAGGGAATAAATGTAGACGACGGAAGTGAAGGAGGAGAAATGTAGGTATCGGGAGTGGGGCTGAGTAATTTGAGGGGGAAGGGTAAAGCAGTGTGGTGGGTGTTTGCCCCCACCATAGATTGAAATATGGCTAAGTATGGGAGGATATGGGATAAGGGAGTGGAGAGGGTGGAGATATAAGGAGAAGGGTAGGAGTGGTGAAAAGGATGGGAGTAATTTGTACATGGCCGAGGGATAAGGGTGATGTGTAGACAAAAGGTTGGTGGATGAGGGAGTGTAAGGAGGCGACGCGATGTATGAGTCCACCAACCCATGAACCTGATGGGGAGATGAAACAAAATTCCTAAAAATACTAAGTGTTGAGACTATTTGAGCGTATGGGAGAGGTAGTAGGAATAGAGTGGAAAAGAGAAAAAGGTTAAGTATTGAGATATATGGAGATGAAAGTGATGAGAATACTTAGCCAAAATTCAAAAAAGGAGAGGAGAACATGATGCTTAGAAAGATTCTTCAAAATCGAACCTCTAAACAAGATCTTGAGTAACTTAGGCATATAGAAACAGATTTATGATCTGAAAAATATGTGGTGAAGCTGAGATCGAGAGTTGTAGAATGAAATTATAAAAGTTCAAAAAATGTCTTCTTTTGATATTAGTTTTTTTATGGATTCAAGAGTGGGAAAATATAGGTGACCAAATTTTGGTCAACACAAGGGTTATGAACTTCCGAAGTTCTCAGGTTTACATGGGCAACATCTCTCTTGCTAACACATGGAATCCACGTGACGTCTCAATGTCCATGCCAACTGATGTGGCGACACCTTGGTCTTGACGTGGCACTAGCCTAGCATGCCATAGTGGAATTGTAGACCACGCGGGCCTACAACTATCATTGCTCAAACCTTCTTTCGATGCACTCTTCACTTACCTCCGACAAATATGGTATCGAGGAATATTCCCTCTCGATACCATCCATTCAGAGTTTGAGAATTTCACGTAGTCTCACTACCCTAAACCTAATATATCGAGGAATATTCATTTCTCCTCAATGGATTGTCTTGATGCACTCAAGATCTCCTGATCGACGACTAAGATCCATTCGACACATAAGGTTTACCTGTCCTACTAGACCCCGCTTAACTCGTCAACATGTTAAAGATCAACATATGTCATCCTAAGGGTGTCCTAAATGCCTTTCCGACAAGCCATGTCATCCATGACGTCAATAATTTATATCTTGACGTGACATGTGGCTCATTATCCACTCGACACATGGACCCATTACGACTCGCCATGTCACCATAAGGTGCATAGGCTCACTCAGCTAGAGGATAACATTTGTCCATTTCCCATAAGTTTAATTGGGGTACTTAAATAAGTACCTTCCTAAAATACAATACCCTGATATTGTTTTATTAAATCCTCATTAGGGATAATTAATTATTTTCCCCTGTAAACACATATTTAATTAGGCCAATAATTTACTTAAGTACCATTTTTGTAATCATTAACTCATAAGACAATTAAGTATATTATCACATAAATTATATTATGTTCTAATACAATTAAATTATACCGCAATATACTTATGCTCATAATCCTTGATTAACATAATAATCAAAGAACCTAGCTTATGATTTCACAGTGTAATCCCTCATGTAATTTAATATTTATTTATTCGGAGAGAAAAGGGATTAAATGTATCTAATATTATATTTTACTTCATGAAATTCAAGCCTCCTTCACGTGAAATATTTGTATATGTGTGGGACCCCTTTTAAATACTCATGCCATCGCTGCAATGGCTTCACTATCTATTCAAAAGCTCCCTTCCATTTATTTCGAATGGTCAATTCCAAAATTCAACTCAAAAAGGTTTTGGTGTTCGTGTTATATTGTTATAATATTGAATATTATATCCATTTGGGCTTCAAATGTGTGTATTCGTCTCAACACTCCGACCACCAATCACCATAGAAGAGAAAGGTAATAATATATTATGATATAATTAAAATCATGTTATACCATCACTTTGAGGTATTCGAAGTCAACTCGTGCTTGTTCATTGTTGACGATTAAAATAGTAACGATGAATACTGCCCACAAAGTATTGCTAAAGCACTATTATTTAACTATGCTAATAATATAATACTAGTAGGCGAGACACCCTTGTAGACTAGAGGCGCAAGAATAGACATATTACACATGTTTGATTTTGCCTACACAGTCCTACATTTTTGTCGATGCAGTCTTGGTTTCATTTGGCGTGATGATAGGTGGACAGTGCATTATTATGGAATGGTTTTTGCGACACAAAACAGTTTTATGGTTATGTTACAACTTTGTTACTAATTCCTATGTTGTTACCTAGCCACATGTATGCAAGGGATATTTTAATGGTAGCATGGTCAAAACAAAGAAAAAAACTATGAAAAGGTTCTAAAGTATGGAAAAGGGAAAGGAACTATGTAAAGGGATTACATGCAATTAGAATGAAGTTAAGGATACTAGTGTTAACCCTAACTATTATGTTATTTGTTGGTTAATAGACTATATGAATTTCATTATATTTGAATGGAAGCACATATATCATTATTAATATGTATTATTTCTTGGAGTTATGGCAAGGGTTAACATGTAAAATGTATTGGGTGGTGCACTATGCAATGGATATCATCGCATATCTCACGATGGTTTGGCATTGAATAGGCATTGGTTATATGGCTTGATTATTGGTGAATGTTATGTTTATTTGGTTGTCTCGTACTTTGAATTGAATGGGGCTAGGTGATGGAAGCGACATGCATTTACTACACATCACTCCATTCTTTCCCTATCGCCCGTCACCTTAGCATTTCTCCATTGTTGCAATTTCGCTCTATTAGTTGTGAAGCTTTGCATTTTCAGGTTTTTGAAAGGAAGGCTTGTCCAACTTGTCATTTAAGCATTTTTCCCACAGGTATGTTTCTTTTCTCTCCATCCATGATGTATTCTATGTTGTATGAACCAAATGATGGCTCAATGATGCTTGGATTCTGTTTGTCCTTGAGATTTTCGACTGTGTGTAACTGGGTGTTATGGCTCTCTGTGATGAATGTAAATTGTTGGCAATTATAATTAGAGAAATGGGTGTTATTAAGTTACCCGTTGGTGGTTTCTTGGTCAGTATGAATTTGATGAGTCTCTGTGGAATAATAATAACGGTGGAACAATATGGCTCTCAGTTGATAATTGAGTATTTATGTTTTGTGTATCACTATCCGTTGACATGTTTCCTCTCAGTCATTGTGGTAGCACTCACCCAGTCACGGAGAAATTGTCAACATTCGTTGTGTTCTTTTCTTCAAACCCCAAGTGGTGTCGATGGCTTCTCTTACTGTCTTTTCACTGGAAGCGTCCCAAAGTTCCAGTCTTTCTTGGTCACCCAAATACTAACACATGCCTGTGTGGGTTTTTTATTAATACAAGTTTTATCTTGGTGCTCTGTCAAAGGGATGTGTGTGTGTCTTCACTATTGTTGTTGTCAAAAGTGATAAATCTCTCAGGTGATTGGAAAGATACATTGTTTCATTGTGTTTGAGCACCCACCTTTGTTAAGTTAACCCTCACCTCTCCTCTGCAAGTGTTAACCGCACCATGTGCATTGGGTTATTTTACTCTCACTGTATTTTATCTACTCGGGTGTTAACTATTGGTTATGTTACCGAGACTTGGAGTGATAAGTGAATATTGTATGGCTCACTACTGTGTCTTGTTCGAAATATATGTTTGCATGTGGTTGATATAAGCCCGGAAGACCCTCAACTCTCTATGTTTTTGTTTAAAAGATGATTTAGACTCTTGTTTCCTCCCTACATTTGATTTAGACTCCAACTTGTCTTTGCTCTCCTCGGGCACCTTTTGGGGTTGTCAAGTATTGGTTATCAATTGAGTAAATGATTACAGAAGTATTTAAGACACAGACTCTCTCGTTGAGTCTCTATCTCATCCTTGTATGATAAAATTGTTGAATAATAATGAAACAATCAATGCATACAGTGAAGGGATGTCTTCCTACTTGTTATGGTTTTTCTTACTGTGTTTTATCCAGCGTGGTATTAATTGCATAAGAGGACACATGTGTATGAATTTTACTGAGTTGATCGAGATTTTGGCAAGTTCAAAAATGATGCATGTGTGTCAATCGAGTTCTGTTTGCTCATATATGATTGGTTATATTGGAACATCGCACATAATACCAATTGTTTTAAAAGGAATTTATATCCACAGAGATAAGTCTCGGGTTTTATGTTTGGGTTTACTATTGTTTCATTTCATTTTTTTGTTGATTGATATGATGAAGACTTGTGTGTAATCGAGCATGTTTAAAGTCTGTTCACATTTTGAAAAGAGACCCGTGTATATTTTAATTGGGCCCGATTGTTGATTGGTAAACAATGAATATTGATTGTTATCATGGCGCATTATGGATTATCATGGATAGATGTCGAGCATATTGTTGTGCATGTTTTGATTATTCTTTAAAAAATAAAAATAAAAAAGAAAGAAGGGATCAAAGTTTTGTTAAACATGACTGTTCAATGGAAAGGTTTTTTATAAGTTACGATGACACAGACTGTTATGAATTAAAGAATTCTGGGAAGTTTAATTATTGAAGCAACAAGAAGTTTTGTATACAATTGAAAAACAGTGAATGTTGGTGCTTTTTGGATTGATTTTAATACAGATGTTTTGATTATTGATTATTTAACTTGTTTTATGAACAATATCCATTAAATTCCCTGTAATTTTCTCACTTTTTCGTTCATTACGAATCCCCTCACAATCCCAGACTTATTTTGCACGCCTTGTTCTTAAAATTAAATTAAAAAACTCTGTATTAAAATGATTAAGAAACAACACAGAGATGGATCACAGTTGATATGATTTTATTATTGTTGCAAAGTCGATTGTTAAATGAATTGTTGAGAAGTAATCATGTTCTTACTCCCTTTCATTTTATCACTTTTTCGCTCAATACAAGCCCCTCAGATATCCTAGAACCCTTATTCATCCCCAGCTCATTGACAATTATTAAATGAATTTTATGGATTGGATTGCATGGTTTTGATGTGATTATTGAGCCATTCGGAATCCATGGCCGAAATAAAAGGGGCAGAGGGAATTGGAACAGAGGGCCTAGAAGGCTAAGATTCTCGATACATTTTGATGCAGATCCACAAGAGTTAAACCAGCTCTTCCAAAATGGATTTTTCAATTGGATTGGACAAGGGGTAGTCCAACCTAGGCCAGAAAGGTCTCCCTTCCAACCCTAGAATCTTCCTAGTATCCCTATTCCCCCTCATGTTTCATTGCAACCTGAAGTTCCTGAGAATGATGGATGACATGAGATTGTTCACCCAACAATCTACCAACATCATGGTTGTCCCAATTTGTCTCTACCTGCTCCTCCTCCACCGATTAACCCAAACATTCAAATTGCCCCTGCACACTCACCTGTATAGTCCTCCCATGCAAACAAAAGACTAAAAAATGAAGCCCACCACATGCATGACAAAGGAAATGTTGTTGCTGCCCCCTCCTCTCCCTCAAGTGATTCAACCAAATTTGTTTCATCCTGCATGCACTTGAGAGATGATTGTTCTCATGTCATCAGTGAGATCAAGCCTCAAGGCTCCACACAACCTAAGGCTAATTTAGGAAATTCAAAGGGAGACAACAACAACAAAGGGAAAATTGCCTCCCAAAGTGGAAAATATGGTTTTTGAGTACATTTTATTATTGATTTATTGAGAACAGTTGATTGGTGAAGTTTTTGGACAACATACTATTTTTGGATATTTTGGATATTATATATTTAGATATGGTTTAAAATATCATTGCTATTTAATTTTCAAATTATGAGAATGATTATGGGAGCCACAAGGAGGGATGTGTTTGATTGATTGACTAGTTATGTTTATTTTTGTTAAGAAACTAAAGAGAGTCACAAGGAGTCCCACCTACTAGTTATTATTTATTAAAAGACCCTTATTATTATTATTATATTAATTCTTCCCCTAACTAAAAGTTAGTTGAGTTTTAGTTAACTTAAATAAAAGAAGAAGTTGAACTACTTCAATTAATTTGGGATGCATAAAAGCAAAATGAGAAGGAAGAACAAGGGGAGAATAGAAGGAGAAAACATACTAAGGTTTTCTCTTGAGTTTTATTGAGATAGTTCAGTTTTCATTCATTCTTCAATTCATTAAAAGCCTAATTCTCTTTTATGACAACATGGTCCTATTGTAGACAAAAAGATTCAAAGTTGAATTACATCATTCAGACACTTGTTTTCAGAGGTGTTGATCTATCTTTGATAGTCTGTGTAGAATTGTCCTTTTATGAATTAAATTCTATGACTGATAAAGGATATTATGCAGAGTCGACTGGGCAGCAATCTGTGGCAAGATGATCCGGCTTTTAAGGTTCATTTTTTACTTTCTGTCAGAAGTCCTTTTGTATGGTTTTCATCGGGGACATCTAAGTTTGACTTTGGTCCAAACTCCTCAGGGATTTTCGTAAAGAGAATGATTCTTTTGATTTCTTGGAATGAAATAATCGATTGCTATTCTGTCTCATCTGTGTTAATATGTGACTTGGTATTTTTTTCTTTTGTCTCCACATTTACTTTTGCATCTGTTATATTCAGAAAATTGTATAAAAATCTTCAATTTTACAACAATCTTCTATTTTTAAAAATCATCCTAAGCCCTTGTAACTAATACTTGTGGATTATGAAGCAAATTTTGAGGTTATAAACATAGGGTGATATTCCTGTCTATATTTCCTTATCCAAGAAAGATTTGAAAATGATTGAGTAAGATTATTTCATATATTTTCCTCAACACTCATCTCATATGTCCAATGGTAAAATCTGAAAAGGTATTCACATGATGTTATACAATATTATAGTACTTAATCTTTAAAATATACATATATTCCAGGCCATCAAAATCCATGCATTAACTCCCTTCTCATTACTCCGATGACCAATCATATGAAGGAAAGGGTAAATCTTATACTATATTTAAATTGCATAACAATCATTTAATCACTCTGACGACTTCTGATTTTGCTCAAATTCTCCTATCTCAAACCTCCAAATGATCAACTCCGAGAGCCAATCACGAGTGGGCATAACTTAATGTTTTAATATTATATTGTTTTGACTCCATTGGCCATCACACTATGAAACTTGGCTCTCCTCTCTGTGTTCCGGCGAAATGAAAAATATAATAAAAAAAAACATGTATTTATTCACATGTTCCTCTGTTGAGAAATTACGAGTATTTATAAAATCAAGATATTTGAATACTGATAAATGGAAATACTACATTAATAAAATTTCTTCAAGAATGTCGAACTATTTGAGAAAAGTATGAATTTCATAACTAGGAAATTTGTGTGCAGTTAAAATCTTTTACACAGAAGGGAGAAATTCCCAATCTCCTTTATTCACACACCAGGTTAAGAATTTATATTTTGCAAATATAATAGTTTGCAACCTTATGATTCGAATATTAGAGTATTTAGATGGTAAATTAGGAATTTTCACTAGTATTTACTAGAATTTTCCATTTGCTCAACTTTTCCCAAAAAACAGAGAATTTGCACCTTTTCATTTATAAATTTATGTTATTTATTTACTTACTTTGTTTTCCAGAATATTTACATCCTCCTTGGTGAAACCTTGTCTTTACTAAAATTTACCAATATCCTAATTACAAGCATGGCTTTACTAATTTCTAGGGATTAATTGTTATTCCCAATTCTTTCCCTTTGGACATCAATTTTACTATGTAAATTCAAGTAAAATTGGATTCTTACCAGATTCAAAGAAAATAAAACTCATAAAAACACTCATCTAAATCTTGGGATTAGTTGGAAATTGTTGAAGGGTGTTCCCTTTTCCACCCAACCATAGGCACAGTTTCTCTTGGTGTATTCCTCAAGTGGCCACCCCCTAGCCAGATCATGATGCCATGAGAGAGAGGTTCTTCTTCTGCTCAGAAACAACCATGGACGAAGGTTACTCTCCTTCTCCCACAGGAACCTGACAGCCCAATTTTGTATCCACCAAGCAAGGGAGCCTGTTGTGATTTCTCTCTCAATCACTCAAACTCTCTACAACTCCATTTCTCATATTTATTAGAAAACACTACCCAACAGTTATTTCACCAAGATCAATTTTTGTTCTCAGTTATCTTCAAAACCAGAGAGCCTCACATGATTTTCCTCTTCAGAAATGGTCACGAGACACATTCGTGTTTATTCTCTCTTCTCTCTGCTTTCTAACAACCAAAGAGGTTTTCTCACATTCCTTTCTACTTAGAAAATGGTTTCCAAACTTAATTAAATATCTCCACTCTTCTCTTCTCTCCATTTTCCCTTATTTTTTACCTTCTTCAGCAAGATTTCATGGGTCAAATCCCTTAATCCATGGGTCAGCCTAGAATCCTCTAGATGGGTACTTTTCTGCCTATGTTTCTGAGGCAAGGAAGTTATGGTACAACATCCATTCCCTTTCATAATTGTGGGAAGATGATAGTTCAATTACGAAATTCCTCCATTAACTACAATTCTAGAAAAATGGGCAATCTCCTCATTGTTTCCCTCTCATGGAATCATAACCTATGTAGGAAATCACCTTCAACAATTGTTAAACATTTTCCTTTTTACATTAATAATGTAAATATTTTCATCATAATAGGTCTTCCCATAGTATTTTAGAAAAATATAATTATGTTTAGAGGTTGGGGAAAACAAGGGTGTTACAATCCCCTCCCCCTTAAAGGAACATCGTCCTCGGTGTTCATTGCATCTCAGCAACAAGAGTCACGTCTTCTTCTTTTAGCTTCTTCAACAATGTTGTTCCTCTTTCTTGGTATGGTCCTTTCTAGACTCTTGACCTTTGTCACATGCCTACAATAATTTCAAGCAACAAGCATATTAATCACAATTACATGCAATTTTTTTTTACTATTGTTCAAAACTCAAGAGGAAATATTCACATCAACACAACACTTATCTATGAAATTTCATAGATCCACATCCAGTTGGATGTCTTACTAACTTGACCCACTGTTTCCTTGACATACCCATTGTGTGCATGATCCCAACCAATAAATTGCAAGAATTATCGATGTCTCCTCTTCCTTGCGGTCACTCACCCTCTAGGCCCAAGCTCAACATCCTCTTCTCTTTTATACAGTCCCTTGGGTGATCCATATTTCCTTACCAATGATTTCTCGCACAAGAAGAGTTTTCCAAGACTTCATTCAGTCTTACAGTCGAGGCCTCCCTTTGAATTTCTCTATCGAGGTGTCCCTCTGGCCTGTGTTACCACAACACAACCTCTTATATGGAGATGATGGTTTATCACAAGGTTCTCATGTCACAACAATACTCTTTTCCATGTTTTTTTAACTTGATAGCCATCATCTGTCCCTTTAGGATAGATCTTTCATCTCACCTGTATCACATACATAATGTAATTCATGAGATTTCATTATCAATTTATCAAAAAATTTAAATCTATTACCCACAAATTTCCAATTCCACATTTTCATTTTCATATTTGTTCCACATAGGAATCAGATTCACAAGTATGTTATTTTCATTCTCATAACAGTTTGGCTCAGTAGATATTGGTCTTCCTTGTGGGATTACAACACTACCCTATCCAAGACCCTTCTTTCCTGCAATGCCAATTCTCACAAATCCAAACAATTGTTAGTTCTCATGCACATTATACTTTCATTGCACACGTGTGATGGCTCACAAACAATTTCATAACTGTGGATGCTAACATTTCCTTTTTCTTCCTTACTCGTGCATCATTTCAGCATACCAATTTTTCTCATTGCAATTTAGATATCAAATGAATTTAAATTCCCATGCCAATGTCAATGGCCACATTTATACACAATTCACCCTTGCATTGACTTCAAATTACTACATTTTGTGTTACACACTTTTCATGGTGTGTTGGGTCTCAATCAACTTCTTCACCATATGGCTCATTCATTCTCTTTCATTATTACAACAAGATTGTGCTTCCTGCTACAAGATAATAATATCCTCAAATTAACATATTATAATATGAAACCCAAGTTTCATATGGTTGCATCTACACACTTCTTTCCTTACTGATAATCAGTGGTGCCAATACTCGTGGCCACCCACTTCCTTTCTTGAACACTTTTACATTTCAGGTAGAGTATTGGAAGGTCCTCCTTCCTTAATGGGAAGTCTCTTGTCTTCCCTCTTATGAAAGCATGAATTTATTCAATGCATTCAATTCAATGTGTTACCTATGAGCACTTTGTTCCCAATCACTCTTGATTGGTCAATGTACCCAGGAAACTATTGTTCATGAATTTTCTTGCAAGGATTCCAATCATCCTCGACTACTAGATATTCCCTTCTCTTATCTTCAGGTTCCTCTCCTGAATCTCACCCTACTTGGGTAGCAATGGCATACAATAGCCACTCAAAATTATTTTCATATCAACAAGATAATAAAATACTTCAGAGGGGATCCTTACCAAGTCCCTTCATACCTTATGCCACAAAGGCATTTTTTTATACTTGTTTTGGCTGCAATCACCCTTTTTCTAATTTTTACCTAATCAATGGTGCTCCATGGGTCTCCCAAAGTCCCTTCAACAATATTTTAACAACAAACTTCTTGCATTTATCCTTTAATAGAGGTTGTCTAGCATTGGCAATTGTCCTTTCCCAACAACTCCAACCATTTCCTACACAAAACATGCGTTATCACATTCAAATTTATGTCGGTTGTCATGTTAACTAAAATGCATGTATTTAAATCAATAAAAAAAATTGAAATATGCCCCAACATATCTATATGAACTGTATCACATTACCCTCAATGTTTTCATGAGTGCAAACATAATTCAAATCTCTAGTTGTCTCTACAGTCACACATTTATTGACATTCTCATGCTAAAACACTCAGACACAAAAACATATAACTTCCCATCCCAGGGAAACAAAATACACAACAAGGAAAAGAGTTAAGGGACTCTTCCCTCTTTTCCAACTTCTCCTACATAGCCTGTAACTTTCAGTTTAGCTGAGTTATTTCCAACGCATTACTACATTTTATTATCATGGATCAACCAAAACTATTTATTTGAACATACTTATTTATTTAGTATCCTTGGCTTTCACAATTGTTCCTTTTTGAGGTTTATAACTCTGTTAACCAAATAAAAGTTTGTAAGGTGAGGGAAGTGTTTCTCCTTCTTTGCTTCTACAATATACTCCCTGCTAGGATTTTCTCGCTATGTTCCTTGAGAAGTATTGGTTAGGTTCACGTTAACCTTCTTGGATAAATCAACATGCTACATCAACAAGCTTCTTGTTCAAAATGAATTATGAACCTGTGCATTTTTCACATTACCATTTGCACATCAAAATGATCAACGTTCATTTGTTAGTATTCCATTCATGCATTATGTTTTAGAATGTAATCTAGGATTCTTACATAGATATGTTTGCATCCCACTGCTCAATTCTCGATAGTCATTAAGGTTGTGACTTTTTTCTCCCGACAGAGCCTTTACACAGTACCCCCATAGGGAACTCCTTCAACATGCAAATCTTTTGTTGCACACCCATCACTATTTGAAGTGGCCTCAACTTCATTATTTCAGAGGTTTACTCAAAATTCCATAAGCGATATAAGCATGCATCTTTATTATGCATCCATATTATTCATCCACACATGTTCATTGTTCTATTAACTTACATTCATAATTCACTTAACCACATGCATCATCATAAGTTTATGTATGTCTACAATAGGCATACTTTACAACTCACATGCATCTTTACTTTAAAATCATTTAACTCATGATTGTTCACAATCATTCTCATGCAATCCTCAAAGGCATAATCATGTTTCCTTTTATCATGACAACAAAGCATCCCTACTCATTTACTCTTTCATCCATTTGTACTAGCTTTCTTAAGAAGATGGAACACATCCCCCTCAAGCTATTATTCAAAACAAAATAGTCATGACTCTTCAAAATAGAGTCATCCATGTTTCCATGGTATTTATTCTATTCTGGAAAGTGAAATTCTTTCCTTACATTTCACTTATTCATGCAATCACATCGTGCCTTTAGTATACATATACTCATAAATCATACATGTGCACCACTTGCACATTTTATATCATTCATTCATATCTATTTGATCTTAATTTTAGTCTTCATACCAAACAACCTTAAAACACATTCAATCTATGCACTCAAGTATATACAAACATAGGTAAATGTTCATCATTCAAGCTTATTGCTTGCACGTTTTTCCATGTCATTCACACACATGGACATTTCAAACTTCCATATCCTTCCTCCCAGAGACCTTATATTCATTCTTATGACAAGTCTCATAGGAATACTCAACACTACGTTGCCCTCTCTATTGAGAGCTTAAAATCATTCACATGACACTTCTCACAAACATATTCATAATTATGTTGTCCTTTCTATATGGAAACAACTGACAAGAAATCACTCTTGCCTCAACTACTATAAAAGTATTCCACAGCCCAGAAATACAGTATGGGAAATTTCAACAGTTCCCAAGGCAACCAGACAACCAATCTAGCTTCTCTTCATGCCTCAAACCATTCTTGGTCAACATACCTTTTTATCAAGGGAATCATTTTCTAGATCATGTCTCACTGCTACTTGAGAATACCAATCCATACCTATATGGCTACCATCCACCTCTAAATGTCGACCTGACCCATTGGTCATCTAGAAGTGCCCCAACACTTCCTTTACCACATTTGGGATCAACAGTTCATTAACCATTCTATCTTATCCTCATAGTGTAATATACAGTCCATATCATAAACATTTTACTTATGCTGCTATAGTCAGATCATTACTGACCATATGATCTATGACATCACCATATTTTACATCCAATGACAGACTATAACAAGTATATATCCATGTTATATGCATGCTCAATCGCTTGGACCTTCTTTTTGTGCACTCTTCGCTTACCTCCGACGAATATGGTATCGAGGAATATTCCCTCTTAATACCATCCATTCGTAGTTTGAGTAGTTCACGCAGTATCACTACCCAGAACCCAAGATATCGATGAATATGCCTTTCTCCTCGATGGACGGTCTTGGTGCACTCAAGATCTCCCAATCGATGGTTAAGATCCATTTGGAACCTAAGGTTTACCTGTCCTACTAGACCCTGCTCAACTCATCAACTTGTTAATGATTGAAATTTGTCATCCTAAGGGCGTTCTAGCTTCCTTGATGGAAACCCACATCAACCATAATGTCAATATTTTATCTCTTGATGTGACATGTGGCTCAATATCCACTCAACACATGGACCCATTACAACTCTCCATGTCACCATAAGGTGCATATTCTCACTCATCTAGAGGATGACATTTGTCCATTTCCCGTAAGCTTATTTGGGGTACTTAAATAAGTACCTTCCTAAAATACCGCTCCTCCGTATTTTTTTATTAAATTCTCATTAGGGATAATTAATTATTTACCCCTGTAAACACATATTTACTTAGCCCAATAATTTACTTAAGTACCATTTTTGTAATGATTAACTCATACACCAATTAATTATATTATCACATAAATTATATTATCTTATAATACAATAAAATTATATCGTAATATGTTTATGCTCATAATCCTTGATTAAGATAATAATCAAAGAACCYGGYTTATGATTTTACAGTGTAATCCTTCATGTAATTTAATATTTATTTATTGGGAGAGAAAAATGATTAAATGTATTTAATATTATATTTTACTTCATGAAATTCAAGCCTCCTTTATGTGCAATATTCGTATATGTCTGGGACCCCTTTTAAATACTCATGCCATAACTCGGATGGCTTCACTAGCTATTCAAAATCTCCCTTCCACTTATTATGAATGGTCAACTCCGAAATTCAACTCAAAAATGTTTTGGTGTTCGTGTTATATTGTTATAATATAAAATATTATATCCATTCGAGCTTGGAATGCATGTATTCGTCTCAACACTCCGACCACCAATCACAACAGAAGAGCAAGGTAATATATTATGATATAATTAAAATCGCATTATACCATCGCTCTGAGGTATTCCGAGTCACTCGTGCTTGCTCATCTCATATGTCCAATGGTAAACTTCGAAAAGGTATGCACATGATGTTATAAAATATTATAGTACTTAATCATTAAAATATACATATATTCCAGGCTATCGCAATCTGTGTGTTAACTCCCTTCTCATTACTCCGATGACCAATCATATGAAGGAAAGGGTAAATATTATACTATATTTAAATTTCATAACAATCATGACATCGCTCTGACAAATTTGGACTTTGCTCAAATGCTTATGTCTCAAACCTACGAATGATCAACTCTGAGATCCAATCACGAGTGTGCATAAGTTAATGTTTTAATATTGTATTGTTTTGACTTCATTTTCCATCACACTATGAACCTTGGATCTCCTCTCTGTGTTCTGACAGAATGAAAAATATATTAAAAATAAATATGTATTTATTCACATGTTCTTGTGTTGATAAATTAAAAGGATTTATAAACTCAATATATTTGAATACTGATAAATGGAAATACTCCATTAATAAAATCTCTTCAAGAGTGTTGAACTATATGAGCAAAGTATGAATTTCATAACTCAGAAATTTTTGTGCAGTTAAAAAATTTTAGACAGAAGGGAGAAATTCCCAATCTCCATTATTGACACACCAGGTTAAGATTGCTAGTTTGTAAATATAATAGTTTGCAACCTTATGATTTAAATATTAGAGTATCTAGATGGTAAATTATGAATTTTCACCATTATTTACTAGAGTTTACCATTTGCTCAACTTTGCACATAAAACATAGAATTTGCACCTTTTCATTTATAAATTTATGTTATTTATTTGCTTACTTTGCTTTCTAGAATAGTTACGTGTCTTGGAAGTAAAAATACTCCCTGGTAAAACCTTGTGTTTACTAAAGTTTACTAGTCTCATAATTACAAGCATGTCTTTACTAATTTCTAGGGATTAATCATTATTCCAAATTATTTACCTTTGGACATCAATTTTACAGTGTAAATCTATAACATCCCGCTCTACTGAGCACATTTTATCGATGTATTCTTTGAGGACACTTGCGTGCAAGTGATCCGGTTATAGTACAGTGTTATTTGTTTCGAATATGGATTTTACATGATGATGTTGATGGGTTGTGATTTAATGTTAATATATGTATTGACAGATGCTACTGATGAGTTTACTTGAGTGTGCAGGACACATGACAGATTATAGATGTTGATGGCATCTATGGAATTCCTTGGACTTCGGATTGAGTCAGGGAGTGGAATGTATTGGTTTGAGTATTTCATTATATGCATATGTGATATATGATTGATTATAGTGTGATTTTGTATATGGATCATTAACAGTGTTTCATCAATGTATGTAGGATGACGAATGCTTGCTAATCTGACTCACATAAGGAGTAAAGGGGCCATGCACAGAAAACCAAACATTGAGAGAGAGATGTGGCAAAGTCCCTAACACAACCTACTGGTACTCTCGTCGTGGCTCAAATTGTAGGTTAACAATTACCTAGTTTGATAAATCCACGATGTCGTGAGGGAAGACTGAGGCAGTCGCTCACGAAGATTTCTAAGGGGTACACAATAAGGCAGATTCCTTATTCCTTAGAAGCCCTTAATCTCTCACAAGGTCGACTGAGTGGAGTGTTGAATCCAAGGGTTGGACAAACTACCAAAACCAGTCAAAAGGAGAGTGACACCCTTGGAGCATGGGAGTGCATCTTGAAGGGCACGTCACGTAATTTAAAAACTTGAGGCAATGAATCTAGGTGGCCTAGAAAACAATGAATTGATTTGACATTGTCGGATTTAAAATAATTACTTAATGAGTAATTTTAGTAATTATAAATCTCCATAAAAGTCTAAGTCTATTCTAAGACAAAGCCTAAGTCTAAGTTTAATTAGGGGACTAAAACAAAATGTTAAATAAAATAAAATATTAGAGATAAATCAATCTAAAGAAAAAGTGAGATAAATCCAAAGATTTGATATAAAGCACATGTGTGCAAGAAAATACTAAAATGGAATTTTAAAATAAGAAAGCCATAAAGTATGAGAGAATAGGTGTACACATACAATGGTATCTAGAGTCTAGCTACCACTAGTCTAACTAGAAGAAGACTCCTATTTTAACTCTAAGTAAGATTTACTAAGGAAACAATCATTAAATGAGAATCTGGGGAATAAAGAGACAACTAAGAGCGATTTAAGGAACACATTTGGGAAATGTGAGGGAAATTGACTTTTAATTAAAATAAAATATGTAATTACTTGTGCAACTTGGGGAGAGGGTGACAAGTGTGAGGGTGAATAATCCTAATTTATTTAACTAAAAAGTTAATTAATTGTGCATGTGGGCATGTGCCAGTGAGGAAATTCCTATAAAGCAAATGGTCTAGATGGGAAATGGGACACTTGTTATTGGTAAAGTTATGTTGCCAAAATTATTTTTGACTGATTTTACTTGTGAGATTTGGGATACCAAGATTGATAAAGAGTGGTGGCTCTACTTTGCGAGACAAGCTTGAAGCTAGAGTATTTCCGATTTGTGTGTGCTTGGTCCCTTTGTGGCTCGGAGGGCTAAGGGGGAAGAAGAGTACCCCTAACGTTGGATGGGAGGTGTTATCTCCCAGAAAGTACTAGTAGAATTGAGTCATTAAAGTAATTTTAATCTTTGTTTTCTTGGTCATTTAGCATAATTTGATGTCTCATTAAGTCAAGTAATTCTCACTTCTAAGGGTCAATTCTAAGTTGTCAAGGTCTCTCGTGGGTCATAATAACCCATAATTACATTTCAAAACCTGAATTGACATCTATCTTATGATTATTCCTCATGAAGACTGGTTTACAACATAAAGCACTAATTTTACACTAAGTGTTTTGACAACTGAGCCTCAGTTTGCAGCGCAAAGCACTATTTTTACACTGAGTGCGCTGACAACTTGTTGTAGATGGCAGTTTTCACAAATTTTGGTCAAAAGGTCAAAATTCGACTTGGAAAGAGTATTTTTAGGGGCATATGATGACTATTCCTCCAAGATCTCATCAAAACTCATCCATGGGTGTAGGTGGCACTTCATTTCACAAATGGAAACATTCTAGGGATCAAATCCTAGAATGTAGAAATATGACTAGATTTTGGAAATCTATGTTTTCCTGTTTTAGTAACTTTCTTTGGAGATATATTCTGACAAAATGGAAATGTATTTTTGGAAAATGAGAGAGGTTTTTCACAAGAACGAGCCCCTCTTCTAAAACCTCTCTCATTTTTCCAAAATATGTTTTTATTTAGAATATATGGGTGCATCTTTGAGAGGGATATTTCCAGAAATTGTATACTCTGTTTTTGCTAGCCAACTCACAAATTCGGATTTGAGTTGGATCTATTCAACCAACTAAATATAGGTGAAGAGGTTATGATATATATATATATATATATATATATATATATATATTGGATCTATATGAGCATGTAATATCTATATAAAGAGAATCAAATGGAGAAGCTAAAGGTTCGAACTTGAATTCTCATTTGTACTCATTGATCTTAACCTTTTGATATATCAAGGAATGATAAGTTTTTGCCATTGAATGTTGTTCAATCCCTTTTTCTGTCTTTCATATTTGTTATTGTGAACTTGGACTTCTTTTCATTTCATGTTTATATTATGATTGATGATTGTCTTATTATCTCTGCATAAATAAACAAGATTCACACTTCCTACTGCTAGTTATATTCGTCCTGTCACATGTATGGTTCATAGATGTTATATTGTCGATATCATCGGTTTCTTTCATCCATTGCAATTATAACTTTCTGAACGGTATTCTTTTGGTGGCCTTGCCTTGTCCTGATTTATCCAAATCTATACTAAATTGAAGATTGAGTGTGTGAGGTATTCACTTTGATCCATTTTCTACATACATTATTGAGTTCTTGATTAAGTTACCAGGATCTTTCGAATCACAACCTAGAAAGACTCCTGGAATGATAACAAATTGGCGTCGTTGTCAGGGAGAGGAGTGTTAAGCAAGATTCCCTAGTAGACAACATAGTTCTAGATTTTGATGATAGACAAAGGCTGGGCATCATATTGGTTGTAATATTCTATCTGGCGACTCCATGAAAGACAAATTCAGTGGCGACTCCAAAATATTCAAATGTCAAAGGCATTTGCTGCCCTTTTGGCTTGGAGGTTTGCACCTCTCAATTTTTCTACAATTCTTGGTTTCCCACATCTAGTACCTCATTTGACAGAATGGGGAGATTTTCTACCTATCTTCAGAGAGAGGAAAGAAGACAATCCTGCAAAACACCTCATCAAGTTCCATGAGTTCATGGATCTACTAGATCTACAACATGAGGATGTTCACATGAATATGTCCATGCATTCATTGGATGGTGATGCACGTAAGTGGTATTTTTCATTACCTCCTTCTAGTATTTCATCTTTGAAAGAGTTTCATAGAGTATTCAATGAGCATTGCAAAAGGTACTTTTCAGATGAGTTTTTATTTGAAAATTGTTGTGAGGAATATGAATTGCATAATGAGATTGAAGTTATAGATAGAGAAGAATTTCTCCCTCACAATATTCATCAACTCTCTAATGATCTTCAAGATGATATGCTTTCACATGACAATGAACTAGAAATGAATAGTGAAGAAGTTGAAGTTTCTCTTACCAACATTAAGTCTGATTGTTATGAATATGAAGATTTGATTCCTTTAGCTACAAATGGAGATGATCAACTGTCTTTTGGTCTAATGCCCATTGAAATCAGTGAGGGTAGCCCACAGTTTTCAGATTTGTAGACAAAGGTGTTGGGTATGTGTTATATTATTTTCACAAGTAGTAGTGTTTGAGTGCCTGCGCCAGGCGCGCAGGGGGGTAAGAGGGGGG